>OY804580.1:111864761-112149479 GCA_963680875.1 Bathymodiolus brooksi | reverse complement strand
GTCTGTACTGGTATATAGTATTGTCTGTACTGGTATATAGTATTGGTCTGTACTGGTATATAGTACTGTCTGTACTGGTATATAGTATTGTCTGTACTGGTATATAGTATTGTCTGTACTGGTATATAGTATTGTCTGTACTGGTATATAGTATTGTCTGTACTGGTATATAGTATTGTCTGTACTGGTATATAGTACTTGTCTGTACTGGTATATAGTATTGTCTGTACTGGTATATAGTATTGTCTGTACTGGTATATAGTATTGTCTGTACTGGTATATAGTATTGTCTGTACTGGTATATAGTATTGTCTGTACTGGTATATAGTATTGTCTGTACTGGTATATAGTATTGTCTGTACTGGTATATAGTATTGTCTGTACTGGTATATAGTATTGTCTGTACTGGTATATAGTATTGTCTGTACTGGTATATAGTATTGTCTGTACTGGTATATAGTATTGTCTGTACTGGTATATAGTATTGTCTGTACTGGTATATAGTATTGTCTGTACTGGTATATAGTATTGTCTGTACTGGTATATAGTATTGTCTGTACTGGTATATAGTATTGTCTGTACTGGTATATAGTATTGTCTGTACTGGTATATAGTATTGTCTGTACTGGTATATAGTATTGTCTGTACTGGTATATAGTATTGTCTGTACTGGTATATAGTATTGTCTGTACTGGTATATAGTATTGTCTGTACTGGTATATAGTATTGTCTGTACTGGTATATAGTATTGTCTGTACTGGTATATAGTATTGTCTGTACTGGTATATAGTATTGTCTGTACTGGTATATAGTATTGTCTGTACTGGTATATAGTATTGTCTGTACTGGTATATAGTATTGTCTGTACTGGTATATAGTATTGTCTGTACTGGTATATAGTATGTCTGTACTGGTATATAGTATTGTCTGTACTGGTATATAGTATTGTCTGTACTGGTATATAGTATTGTCTGTACTGGTATATAGTATTGTCTGTACTGGTATATAGTATTGTCTGTACTGGTATATAGTATTGTCTGTACTGGTATATAGTATTGTCTGTACTGGTATATAGTATTGTCTGTACTGGTATATAGTATTGTCTGTACTGGTATATAGTATTGTCTGTACTGGTATATAGTATTGTCTGTACTGGTATATAGTATTGTCTGTACTGGTATATAGTATTGTCTGTACTGGTATATAGTATTGTCTGTACTGGTATATAGTATTGTCTGTACTGGTATATAGTATTGTCTGTACTGGTATATAGTATTGTCTGTACTGGTATATAGTATTGTCTGTACTGGTATATAGTATTGTCTGTACTGGTATATAGTATTGTCTGTACTGGTATATAGTATTGTCTGTACTGGTATATAGTATTGTCTGTACTGGTATATAGTATTGTCTGTACTGGTATATAGTATTGTCTGTACTGGTATATAGTATTGTCTGTACTGGTATATAGTATTGTCTGTACTGGTATATAGTATTGTCTGTACTGGTATATAGTATTGTCTGTACTGGTATATAGTATTGTCTGTACTGGTATATAGTATTGTCTGTACTGGTATATAGTATTGTCTGTACTGGTATATAGTATTGTCTGTACTGGTATATAGTATTGTCTGTACTGGTATATAGTATTGTCTGTACTGGTATATAGTATTGTCTGTACTGGTATATAGTATTGTCTGTACTGGTATATAGTATTGTCTGTACTGGTATATAGTATTGTCTGTACTGGTATATAGTATTGTCTGTACTGGTATATAGTACTGTCTGTACTGGTATATAGTATTGTCTGTACTGGTATATAGTATTGTCTGTACTGGTATATAGTATTGTCTGTACTGGTATATAGTATTGTCTGTACTGGTATATAGTATTGTCTGTACTGGTATATAGTATTGTCTGTACTGGTATATAGTATTGTCTGTACTGGTATATAGTATTGTCTGTACTGGTATATAGTACTGTCTGTACTGGTATATAGTATTGTCTGTACTGGTATATAGTATTGTCTGTACTGGTATATAGTATTGTCTGTACTGGTATATAGTATTGTCTGTACTGGTATATAGTATTGTCTGTACTGGTATATAGTATTGTCTGTACTGGTATATAGTATTGTCTGTACTGGTATATAGTATTGTCTGTACTGGTATATAGTATTGTCTGTACTGGTATATAGTATTGTCTGTACTGGTATATAGTATTGTCTGTACTGGTATATAGTATTGTCTGTACTGGTATATAGTATTGTCTGTACTGGTATATAGTATTGTCTGTACTGGTATATAGTACTGTCTGTACTGGTATATAGTATTGTCTGTACTGGTATATAGTATTGTCTGTACTGGTATATAGTACTGTCTGTACTGGTATATAGTATTGTCTGTACTGGTATATAGTATTGTCTGTACTGGTATATAGTATTGTCTGTACTGGTATATAGTATTGTCTGTACTGGTATATAGTATTGTCTGTACTGGTATATAGTATTGTCTGTACTGGTATATAGTATTGTCTGTACTGGTATATAGTATTGTCTGTACTGGTATATAGTATTGTCTGTACTGGTATATAGTATTGTCTGTACTGGTATATAGTATTGTCTGTACTGGTATATAGTATTGTCTGTACTGGTATATAGTATTGTCTGTACTGGTATATAGTATTGTCTGTACTGGTATATAGTATTGTCTGTACTGGTATATAGTATTGTCTGTACTGGTATATAGTATTGTCTGTACTGGTATATAGTATTGTCTGTACTGGTATATAGTATTGTCTGTACTGGTATATAGTATTGTCTGTACTGGTATATAGTATTGTCTGTACTGGTATATAGTATTGTCTGTACTGGTATATAGTATTGTCTGTACTGGTATATAGTATTGTCTGTACTGGTATATAGTATTGTCTGTACTGGTATATAGTATTGTCTGTACTGGTATATAGTATTGTCTGTACTGGTATATAGTATTGTCTGTACTGGTATATAGTATTGTCTGTACTGGTATATAGTATTGTCTGTACTGGTATATAGTATTGTCTGTACTGGTATATAGTATTGTCTGTACTGGTATATAGTATTGTCTGTACTGGTATATAGTATTGTCTGTACTGGTATATAGTATTGTCTGTACTGGTATATAGTATTGTCTGTACTGGTATATAGTACTGTCTGTACTGGTATATAGTACTGTCTGTACTGGTATATAGTATTGTCTGTACTGGTATATAGTACTGTCTGTACTGGTATATAGTATTGTCTGTACTGGTATATAGTATTGTCTGTACTGGTATATAGTATTGTCTGTACTGGTATATAGTATTGTCTGTACTGGTATATAGTATTGTCTGTACTGGTATATAGTACTGTCTGTACTGGTATATAGTATTGTCTGTACTGGTATATAGTATTGTCTGTACTGGTATATAGTATTGTCTGTACTGGTATATAGTACTTGTCTGTACTGGTATATAGTATTGTCTGTACTGGTATATAGTATTGTCTGTACTGGTATATAGTATTGTCTGTACTGGTATATAGTATTGTCTGTACTGGTATATAGTATTGTCTGTACTGGTATATAGTACTGTCTGTACTGGTATATAGTATTGTCTGTACTGGTATATAGTATTGTCTGTACTGGTATATAGTATTGTCTGTACTGGTATATAGTATTGTCTGTACTGGTATATAGTATTGTCTGTACTGGTATATAGTACTGTCTGTACTGGTATATAGTATTGTCTGTACTGGTATATAGTATTGTCTGTACTGGTATATAGTATTGTCTGTACTGGTATATAGTACTGTCTGTACTGGTATATAGTATTGTCTGTACTGGTATATAGTACTGTCTGTACTGGTATATAGTATTGTCTGTACTGGTATATAGTACTGTCTGTACTGGTATATAGTATTGTCTGTACTGGTATATAGTATTGTCTGTACTGGTATATAGTATTGTCTGTACTGGTATATAGTACTGTCTGTACTGGTATATAGTATTGTCTGTACTGGTATATAGTATTGTCTGTACTGGTATATAGTACTGTCTGTACTGGTATATAGTATTGTCTGTACTGGTATATAGTATTGTCTGTACTGGTATATAGTACTGTCTGTACTGGTATATAGTATTGTCTGTACTGGTATATAGTACTGTCTGTACTGGTATATAGTATTGTCTGTACTGGTATATAGTACTGTCTGTACTGGTATATAGTATTGTCTGTACTGGTATATAGTACTGTCTGTACTGGTATATAGTATTGTCTGTACTGGTATATAGTATTGTCTGTACTGGTATATAGTATTGTCTGTACTGGTATATAGTATTGTCTGTACTGGTATATAGTATTGTCTGTACTGGTATATAGTATTGTCTGTACTGGTATATAGTATTGTCTGTACTGGTATATAGTATTGTCTGTACTGGTATATAGTATTGTCTGTACTGGTATATAGTACTGTCTGTACTGGTATATAGTATTGTCTGTACTGGTATATAGTACTGTCTGTACTGGTATATAGTATTGTCATGTACTGGTATATAGTATTGTCTGTACTGGTATATATATTGTCTGTACTGGTATATAGTATGTCTGTACTGGTATATAGTATTTGTCTGTACTGGTATATAGTATTGTCTGTACTGGTATATAGTATTGTCTGTACTGGTATATAGTACTGTCTGTACTGGTATATAGTATTGTCTGTACTGGTATATAGTATTGTTGTACTGGTATATAGTATTGTCTGTACTGGTATATAGTATTGTCTGTACTGGTATATAGTATTGTCTGTACTGGTATATAGTATTGTCTGTACTGGTATATAGTACTGTCTGTACTGGTATATAGTATTGTCTGTACTGGTATATAGTATTGTCTGTACTGGTATATAGTATTGTCTGTACTGGTATATAGTATTGTCTGTACTGGTATATAGTACTGTCTGTACTGGTATATAGTATTGTCTGTACTGGTATATAGTATTGTCTGTACTGGTATATAGTACTGTCTGTACTGGTATATAGTATTACATTATGGTGTTACAGCTGAAGTAATTGTTTATCTTATATTTTTACTAACTACATATGACGCCAAGAAAAGTGTTGCCACATGCCTTTATCGACCCTCGCAGCATTTTTAAATATCAGAAGAAACAAAACGGAAATTATAAATTGTCGTTCGTGCACTAAAATCTAAATTGATAAAAATATTTGAACATGACCTTTCTGTTCGGACACTGAAACGGAAAAATACTTTGAATGTGACATTGAAATTTGAACATATCATTAATGGTCATTTGATATATGTAAATTTACTGCGACTTTTCAGTTTCCACAGCCTATAATTTCAGTTTTCTTTTAATTATCTTTTATTATCAGAAAATAAATAATTATTTTCCATCATCACTATATCAATATTGCATCTGTACACAAGAGTACGTTATGACAATATCTTTGAATTACAATATCGTGTCTTTCTTATTATTGTCTGAATAAGATTTGATTTTATTTGATTTTATTGTGTTTAACGCCACTTCCAGCAATATTTCAGCTATATCATGGCGACCAGTTTTAGTGGTGGAAGAAGCCGGAGTACCCGGAGAGAACCACCGACCATGGGTTAGTAACTGGTAAGCTTTATCACTTGCGGCTGCGAGTCGAGTGCACACTTTTTTTAATTTACAAAGCCGGGTGCGAACCCACGCCGTATTGGTGATAGGCTTGTATGAGTTGCTAGGTAATCCAACTACCTAACTCATTGAGCCACCCGGGCCCTACAACTACCTAACTCATTGAGCCACCCGGGGCCCCATTGTCTGAATAAGACTTATATTGTTACAATAGAAGGAAATATAAAAAGAAAAACAACGTCTAGTAGGGAGCATGGGTATCTTTTCGAATGTTTATGAATTATGCTTATAATCTATGTCGTCGCATTTCTATACAATGATGAAAGAGAAACACAATATTACATAATTTTAATATAATTGTTGTTAGGAATGTATGGCTACTATTGACAGTGCCGGACCAATGCATGGGCTTTATGGACTACAGCCCAGAGGCCTCTGTCAGCCGAGTGCCTCCAGAATTTAAGTGAAATTAATTGTAAAGAGTTTCTTACTTTGTATATACACTATGGAAGTATACTGAATAATCTCTTTAAAAAGAATAAATCCGTAGTTCGTGCTTTTGTTAATTATCAATGAACTCCTGGAGCTTCACAGAATTTGTAGTCCATGCGCCTACATAATCGTAATCCGGTACTGATTATCGACCATCGAACATCAACTGCAATACACCAAATATTTTTCCGTTTGAAATTTCAAAACATTTTTAAATATAGATTTAAGTGTATTTTTTAACATATCTGTTTTTTTCTCTGATATCAATCATAAACAGTTCTATTCTTTCCATAAGAACGTGAACCATCTTTAATTTCTGCTATACAAACAGCATGAGATGTGATGTTAATTATAGGCAAACTTCACGAGCCTTTCGACTTTTCAATTCATACTTATGAAATATTAAGCAAAATTCAAATTTTTACAAATAGATAGCGTTCTATAGCACAGTTAAAAAAAAAAACTTTCTATTTCTTATTTTATTATTATGTCTCTAAGGCATAGGCAACCATAGCAGATTCTGGCTATCATTTTTAAGCATTTTGGTTTATTTGCATCCAAAGACTTCAGTCATTCTGCTCTCCAGTGATTTGACATGAGCGTACCTAATAAACATTATTCCAGACAGTACTAAATTAAATATCTCCTTTTTTCTTTCTTCTTTTTTTTTTTTATATCAAAATGTTATTCTCATATCTCGATTGTCCATTTTGTCCAGAAAATCTCTCTACTTATTACTCTGGAGACGAATTTCTTTATAAATAAGTTCTTTTGTAATTCGCTCGCAGGATTTCTGTTAAAATATATAATCTGTCTGACGATGATATTCCTGAACTTTTGCCAAGGAAAATATATAACATTGATAAAATTTTTAAATTTCCATACTGTGATTTCATTTAAAGTCGTGGAAATCAATTTTCGTGGTTTGAGGGAACATTGTCACCTTTAGAAAGGAATATAGAAAAGAAATGTTTGCTATAGTTTTTTTTAGTTACATGTTAATTATAAGTACGACATCGTAGTCATGGGGATATTTTTTTGTGGAATTCTTAATTTGTTTAGGCATATCAGAACAATGTCTACTAAAACATACCGAGACATCTTATCAGTTTCATTATATGTAGCGGTCGCTTCAGGGTTCCATGCTTATAGTTCATGTCTGTCTCCACCAAAAGAATAAAACAATACTCACATGTTGCATTGTATGACGTAACCAGAATACACCCGAAGCGGAAGAAATGTTATTACAAACAGATCACCCAGATAAAACTATAAGCAGTGTATTTATAATCACAAATTAATTATAAGATCTCATTTTCATTGACGAGGCGCTTTTCAAATCTACAATTGCATGTTTTCTTCTGTTACATGTTGACATAACACTTTTCACTTTGCCTTCTACATATTCTGTTATGTTCTTTGAAAACATTTTGTATGTGGATCAACATTTATGCTGGCATAAATCCGTGACAACGATCCATAGCCAGTGTTAATTAGCTGACATGAAACTGTGTAACTAACATTATCAGTACTTCTTATTTTTGTTGGTAATAGTCGAATATAATTTAATTTACACGATGCGCTTCTGAAGTTCATTCATCATGCACGTTCAAAGTCAGAAGGTTAGAGAGCCAAAATAACTTAATAGTATGTAGAGGCAATAAAATCAAACACAAGTTGTGCTGCTCGGTCTATGGTTTATTTTTGTGGTGTTTGGTGGATCACTGTTTGACTTTTTTTTCAATTTTGTGTTGTTTGTCTCTCTTCGATTTACGGTTTTTGATTGTACCTTTCGTTTCTTCAAATTACTCTTGAAACTGTTGAATATCAAACCTTGTAATATAAAACAAACGTCAGAGAAAACCGAAGGGCAATCAAGAATGGACAATACAGAGACACGGGCAGCATTGGGCATAAGACGCAGAACTAAGACAAGCAAAGTAAAAACAAGACATAAAAAAGATGAGTAATGACTCCATCATAAAACCATGGGTGCATATAGGTACTCACAAAGCCGTTCCTGCAATGTACATCAACATGTTTTGTTATCAAGCCCTTTAATAGCTTTGACTGTGACCCACATATTACCATTTCCTCTCAATTATTTATTTGTTGTTTTTACATATAAATGCTGAGGATAGCTAATTTGTGTCAGTGTTGTTGCTGATAACATTATGACATAGCTACATATACAGTCATGTATTCAGACGGATTCCTATTCGTACTCGTATGTCCCATGGTATATAAAGCAATATTAGTTGTAGGAACTTGTTATATATTTGTTACATAATGTGCTTTGGGTCATGTAAATGATCCGATTTAATATAATGTTTGCATGCGTAGTGACCGTCAAGTTGCAGTCGTGAAAACTGATTAACTCTAATTGTAATGTAGTCTTAAAATGTTTATACTGCAAACTACCTATTATAGTATCATTCAAAATACAAATGTATAATCTTTATTGAAAAATAAACACCTTGGATCAATAAAAAAAGCAAACTATCAAATAGTTGGAAGTACAGTGTTAACTAAAATTTAACCACCACAAGCTCTGTACAGTTAGGTGTATTTAAAGAAGAAAAAAGTTGGATGTGAGTGAGAACAGCGAGAAGCTATTGGAAGAATGTCATGTTCTTCAGAAATATAACAAAATTAAAACGTTATGGTAGTTAACTTAAGACCAAATCAAAATTAGATACATTGTATCCATAATCAAAATTAGATACATTGTATCTATTTACATAAAGATTGAAGATTCCACAGGAGTAATCAGAATCAGAATCAGAAGCCAAGGTCAGAGAATACAATGACAGACAATACAATGACCAACAGAACGACAAGACAAACATTGATCTACAAAACACTACACATAAAACTAAAGATCAAGCAACACGAACTCCATTAAAATTGGGGGTTAACTCTGGTTCTCAAGATATGACAATGAAATTTTCATCCACAGATCCATCTCAATTTTACCTTGTTTTTCCAACCTGTTGATTTATTGCTTGCTCTGGTTACGAATATAGCCACAAAATGCTGTTCATTTAAAGTTGTGCAATAATCAATCACAAACTTGTTAATCCCCTTTTCTTCCTTTTATTATTTTTATTAATAGCGTTTGTTTCCATGCCTTGTTCATGAATGTCTGGGGATATTGTTTTTGCTTTGTAGACAGTAATACATCATTTATTTAGATGTCGCTGTATAGCCATATACATATACAGACAAATCTTACGAGGATAGAAACAATTTGCTGGCTGTTGATCTCATACATTATACATTACCTACAACACTATACAACAAGTACAAAGGGATTAACAGAGTTATCACTTGCAAGCATCCTCATGCATAGTAATGGTCGAATTCTCTGTAAAACGGTTGACATATTTTAAGGTTTGTATCATCAATTCAATATTTAATGTTTTATTTATAACACAGAGAACATTAGATGCCAGCTTTATTATCTTGTGTGCTATCATGATGTAAATGCATGCTATTTTAAATCGAATATTACAGCAATCGTGATACAAATGGTGCTATAAGTTAATATGAAACTTCAATCAGAAAATACTTGTTAAAACACTTGTCGTTAACCAGTGATTGTTTATAAAAACAACAATACCATGGTTTTCTCACCATTTTGTACTGAATTATAACAGATATACACGCATTAATCAAAGTTAATAGATGTTCCTAAAACTGGTACGTCCGTGTTACAAAACTAGCAACGAATCGCTTGTTTCATACTTTCCTGGGGATAGTAGTAATACAAGTTATCGTATAAACAATATCCTCATTTAATTCTGTGTATGTATTTGATGCAATGTGTGAGAAAATAAAAGCCAACGACGAGTGTCATATATGGAGAACATTGGTCAATTATGTCCTTTTGTTTTATCTTTCGGTTTATATCTTATATGTTTTTGTATCCAGATGGACTCTTTAACCCTTTCGTATCGCTAACGTTATTAAGATATCAGTAAATGTTCTCACATAACATTATGTTGAATTAACTTTCCAAGAAATACAAGAACCTCATTAACTAATACGACGTTAAGACCATTTCTCAAACAGATCTTTTTTTCATCTTGCACAAAACATATGTGTTGGGTTCTTTCAGAAATTTATTGAATGGAATTTGAAATTGCTGTATGTTTACAAAATGACCGAATGTTTCTGTCCAAACATTCTGATAATTATAACAAACATAGTGCATCATTAACAGTAACAATTAAATTTTCCACGAAGGCAGTGTAGATCCGGTAATATAACCATAGAAACCGAAATCCCCATAGACATTTGTTCACTTTCTACTAAGTGGCGTTTTAACAATTAGACGAATTTGATTGATAGAAGCATATGGGCATCTATTTCAAGTTTTATTTCTAAATGATATTTCACCCACAGATCAAAATTTCCAATTTTCACAACTATATGTTATAAATAGGCACTAAAAGTACCGTCCGACACATTGGGTGTTTTACATATTAATTAAATATTGATCGTTTCTGACACATCACGATATTAGGATGCCAGAAAGTCATATTTTATATTGAATATGAAAAAAACAATACAGTTGTACCTAAAGCTATTAGTCATCATAAAAGTCCTATAAGTTCAGCTGTTCTTGTATAATACCATTGTGGGTAAAACACCAATTAGAGGACATTTCACAACACAATAAAAATCAGCGCAGGGAAAACAGCAACTGTGAAAATGAATAATAGAACGGAACAATATATTAAATTAGTAAAGAAATTAGAATACGTGCGGCATTACTTTAAGCATATTTCATTGTATAAAAATAAATAAGGAAATGGATAGGACACACGATTCACAACTTAGAAACGTCTTCTTCAATATATGAACTTATATGAGGACATGCAATAATTAAAAACAAAATTTTAAAACCAAGCAAACAAGCAAAAACAAAAATGTTAAGTGTCATGCGAATGGATTATTCAAGCTTAAGTCTACTTAAGCGAACGCGGCTTTTTATCTTAATTAAACGAGGGGAAAACTATTGAAATTGGACACTTCCTGATAACACAGAATAATAAATAACGATGCAGTGTTGCTCAATAATATATTTTGATCATCTTTCGCTGTTGTACATGTATATTTTCCCTGTCTTGTGTACCCGATGTTGTCAGTGTCTCTGGATTGTTCATTCTTTTTAATTACCCTTTCGGTTTTCTCTAACGTTTATTTGTTCTTACTCTTGGCTGAAAGTGGAGGTTATTCTGACATATATGTCGGCTAGTTCAGCCTTTTCCCCTAATGTTGCATGTGTCTCTCGATTATTTTCTTTCATTTTTGATGACCTCTTCGGTTTTCTCTAACATTTATTAAGAACTTTTCAATAATAGAGAATAAGGGTAATAACAAAATTACCGAACTCCGAACAATCTTACAAAGGGAAAGTCAAAACTCATAAGTATATAAACAGACAAAATCAGTCAACAACCGGAAAACTGTGAAAACCGTAATGACCCTGACTTGGTACAGGCATTTCTAAAGAAATGGTGGGTTGAATCAGAATAAAATACAAAACGTGAACTTGAATTACCGTAATAAAAGATGTTGTATATTTATTACAGCTTAAAGTCTATAATTCTACATTCATGTACTCTTACAAAACGACATGACAGATTAGTTTTGCTGTAACAAAGTACACCATATAATTATTTATTTAATATCCAATAAACTCAGTAATCTATCCTACCGCTAATCTATGATATTCTGAAGAGATGATGCTGTAGAAACTAGAGTTACAAAGTCTGAAAAATGGCTTTGTCCTTAGTACAGTAAATTAACAAAGACACCTCATTATTATCTGAAGCCATTTATTGCTTTTTCTGGATTTTAGAAATATGTTTTCGCTGTCATTGATTATCTGATAAAGTTAGAAAACATATTTCAACTGTGCAAGTACCAGCAGAAACTAATATGAAGATTATAATGAAAATTTAATTTTGGAATTCTTATTTTTATACTGGGTCAAAGATAATCATATTTGTAATAAAAATTAATCATAGAACAAAAAGTAGATATATCAGTTAGTGCTCAGAGGCGTTCTGGGGATCACCGTAATCAACTTCGAAAGATTGGAAAGCCAATCAAATTAACAGTCTTCGTCAATAAGTAAGCCAAATGGTCTAAACAAAATGATGTATTTATCACCGTGGGTGATTCTTAGAACTGTTTGGAGACCGTGGTATTTTTGTTTTTATTTAAATATTAACTGTATGTTTAAATGCTACTTGCTATTGTTCATGTACTAGTAAAGATAGGGATAAAACGACACTGTTTCATAGTATTAATTCATAATCTGGATATAACTATTATTACGAAGAGTTTGAAGATACCAGAGAGGTAATCAGAATCCGTATATCGAAGAAAAACATACAACACGAAGTACAAAAGACAAACAACGATCAAACTATTTCTTCATACTATTTGAGACTATTCTGATGGTGTTGTATTTGTTTTTACTCTATCGCTTCCATTTACAGTTATATCGGGGCGTTCAGGTTTAATGAAAGACGTAGTCAAGAGGTTTCAGAGAAGCAACCGGGCGTATGTAAATACTAGTGAACAGTCTCACTTGAGGAACAAGTCGAGCACACCCGTCGGTAAAAATAGTGCTTATTTGAAACGGTCGGACATAAGTGTTTTGTAAAATGTTTGTCTGTTTTCCCTTTTTAATTTGACCATTGTGTTGTCTGTCCTTCGCTTCAGGGTCATTACTGTTTTCACAGTTTTCCGGTTGTTGACTGATTTTGTCTGTTTATATACTTATGAGTTTTCACTTTCCCTTTGTAAGATTGTTCAGAGTTCGGTAATTTTGTTATTACCCTTATTCACAAATTCTGATTACCCCTTTGGTATCTTCAAATGTTCTTTGAGCTCATTTTATATTAGAAATTATGTCAAATTATTGATGAAAGTTAACAATTATGATAAATAAGGGTAATAACAAAATTACCGAACTCCGAACAATCTTACAAAGGGAAAGAAAAATAATGTGCTTTCCTGTCCAAACTTAAAAGCATTGCATTTTACTTTAAGACAGGTTTGATATAGCAAGAATAAAAAACGAATGCATTTTCTTTAAATTACATGTGCTATCTAGTAAGAAAAACGAATGTATTTTGCTTTAAAAGACATGTGATATCTAGTAAGAAAAACGAATGTATTTTGCTTTAAAAGACATGTGCTATGTAGTAAGAAAAACGAATGCATTTTGTTTTAAAAGACATGTGCTATGTAGTAAGAAAAACGAATGTATTTTGCTTTAAGAGATACGTGTTATCTAGTAAGAAAAGCGAATGCACTTTGCTTTAAAATACATGCGATATCTAGTTGGAACAATTAATTGTACTCGCTTCAAATTACATTTACTGTCTAGTAAGAAAAAAAAACGAATTGCTCTTTGCTTTGAAATGCATGTGCTACTTGGTAAGTCAAATCGATTGCACTTTCATTTAAGATACAAAATGTGCTATTGTTGGTATTTCCAAACTTTCTTCTTTTCCTAGTTAGAAAAAAAAAACAAATTGCACTTTGCTTCAAAATTCATGTACTATCTATTTAAAAAGTGAATTGTTCTTTTGTTAAAATGTACTTTCTATTAAAAAGGCGAATTGCTCTTTGCTTTAAATGACACATCTTTTGTTTAGTAAGAGAAATATAGAATTTGTGTTCAATACATGGGAGTGTGATATCTAGTAGTACAAATCAAATTGCACTTTACTTTAAAATACATAAATTGGCTTTGTAGTAACAAAAGTTGATTGTCTTTTATATCTCTGTGTTTTGATCAAACATATTTTCTCTGTTTAAGAAACAAATAGAAACGAACCCGTCATAAGACAAATTGTATCGTCTCGTTAAGTTCATGAACAGACACGAGAACAGCAAAAATGTCACTTCTTCCGCAAGTTTTCATTAATATTTCCTGTCATCTTCCCTTGCTCCTACATTCGTTATCATCACATCTATGAGATAAGATGGACACACTTCCTGTTTATCATCAGATCGTTTTACTTCAACTTTTTCCATTCATTCTACTTTCATCTCGTGACCTGCAAATAATCGAAATATATATTTCTTCAATCACCATAGAAATATGAAAAGCAGGAATACATAGCTATATAAAATACGGTATAATCTCGTATTGTCGAATTTAAATAAGCACCTGAGTTCACTTCCGGTTTTTACTGGGGTTCCTGTTGCTCCATCTTTAGTTTTCTGTGTAATGTTTTGTAGATCGTAGTTTGTCCTTTTGCAATTTTCCGTTTGGGAACTGCATTTTCTGTCCTTCAATTTACAGTTTCTGATTACTCCTTGGCATTTTAAAGCTTTTTAACTCGAAGAAAGATTTGACAGCTTATAGTAGTTATATGAACTTGATAATTCGAATGCTCGGTTTCTTCGTTCAGATTCGATACAGTAAGGTATGACAGCAGTATAATTCAAGATTGTATGTACATTTGTATCTTCATAATACATGACTGGGCCATCCATATAAAGTGTACAATAAAGGGAAAATTATAAATCTAGTTAAATATGACGTCACGGATATAACAGACTATCTTTTTTGGTGTGATAAAGTATGATAGTTATATATATGTTCTTTATAATTTTATAAATTGTACAAAATTGAACATTATTGAACAATATGACTCTCTTCGGTTCAAAGTAACATTAGACACGGAGGACCCATTTCTTTATATCATTGTCACAAATAACGATTTTACTTTAATTTAAAAAAATGAAATATATGACTTTACGCAGATCAAAGAACATTTTAAATTTCCAATTATTTTAGCATGATGTTACAAATATTTCATTTAAGGAAAGCCATTTTATTATCAGAATTTTCATTTTCAGCCTTTTTGATGTTTTATTTTCCTCACTTTGAGGTCAGATCTAAGAGAATACTTGTAATTAAATATTTCAAATTGAACACACACAAGATTGAAGATCCCAAAACATTAATCAGAAACCGTAAATCAAAGGACAGTCATTACAATGGCCAAAAGAAAAAGGAGAAAAACGACGGAGAATTGTGACCGCCATCGTATGGATGTGAGATTGTGACCGCCATCGTATGGATGTGAGATTGTGACCGCCGTCGTATGGATGTGAGATTGTGACCGCCATCGTATGGATGTGAGATTGTGACCGCCATCGTATGGATGTGATATTATGACCGCCATCGTATGGATGTGAGATTGTGACCGCCATCGCATGGATGTGAGATTGTGACCGCCATCGCATGGATGTGAGATTGTGACCGCCATCGTATGGATGTGAGATTGTGACCGCCATCGTATGGATGTGAGATTGTGACCGCCATCGTATGGATGTGAGATTGTGACCGCCATCGTATGGATGTGAGATTGTGACCGCCATCGTATGGATGTGAGATTGTGACCGCCATCGCATGGATGTGAGATTGTGACCGCCATCTCATGGATGTGAGATTGTGACCGCCATCGTATGGATGTGAGATTTCTTTCTATCTATACAGTCCCTGTCACCTCTAAAGTTGTGAGTTTGATTATTACCCATGACGAGGTGTAGTCAATACAACCTTATGTGATAAAGTTTGTTAATATTTTGTTGCAAATATGTGGTTGTTTGCAGGTGCGTCATTGCGCTGGAAGTTTATGTTCTCCCCAAATGTAAATCTTAGGCAATGCATATATGCTTGAAACACGTTCACTTCTTTTATTTTAATTTTGTGTCGTTGATAGGAGAATTATGTCGCACGATGGTTTTCTTGCTCCGAAAGCTTTTAAATTATCTGGTATTGAATTCTATCGACTTTGAGCGTACCTGATGATGTCTGTTCCAGAGCCTACAATATTAGATGTCTACGGGGTTTTTTTTGTATATTTTGTTTTGTTTTGTTTTGTTTTGTTTTTTGTTTTGTTTGTTTGTTTTTTTTTGTTTTTGTTGTTTTTTTTTATTATTTTTTTTTATTTCTGTTTTTTAATGCACTTTTCGGTGTTCTGGTTTTCATCTGTATTATATATCAAACTGGAGTTCAATTTTGCCCGATTTATCATACATTTAATTATCAAAGATCACTATAAACATTTGTTATTTTGTATAAAATAATGGTCATTAAAGAATTTGCTGTAATCGTTATTCAGATTCAAACCGTAGCAAATATTTACATGTAGATACCCTTAATTTTATATTTAAATGTTGTCGTTCTGTGCACCAAATCAAATCAAAGTGCTAGGTCATATTTTATGATTTAACTTGCTACTTGATTAAATCAAATCCATCACTGATCTACAAATGAATACGAAAGAAGTTAAACTTGAAATGTATTAGTGAGGAATTGGAAAGATGTGTAATTTCGTATAAATAGTAATTATCTTAAATGAGTCATTATCCATTCTTGATATGAAAGTAATCCCACATTCCCACTCGTTGATGATTGCCCTTAAATACCCATTTGAGCTATTATTGGTAAATGCCTCCATGTATTATCCTTGGCTGACAATTATCAACATCTAATTAAGTGCCATGAAAATTTCAATTACTAATTAAAGTTTTAAGTTTTATTTTAGATGAATTAGAAATTGTGTGGATATATTTTTAACCTAAATATATTTTACCTTTTACATTTAACTTAGCAACTTATTTCACCCAGTCATGATAGCTAAAAAACCTAATTGTGGCTAGAATCAACCCAATTGTACTATGTGATCATTCAACTTTGATTGTATATGCAAGTGAATGATGGAATTGAAAACAAAATATAGCTCAACATGGGAACAGTTGCAAAATCTAATAAAAATCATAGAAAGGAAGGCAAATTCAAAACCCCTCACGGATTTCATACTTCGAATAAGTACTTATCGCTAGGGACTTTCTTTTAAATATTTATTGTAGATGTATGCGTTATTCTCCGAAATGCTGTTAATTATGCAAATGGTGGTTAGGGTAAATCTATTTTTGAATGTTGATACAGCAAAAACTGTATAATGTAATACCGTTTTTGTGTTGTCCTATTATGTGTCTACGTTCTGAGTTCCGTGTTGTGATATCCGTTACGATTTCCACATAAAACTATGTTCGGTTCGTCTCTACCTCCAGTTGTTAGTAGGAGGGCTCATGTCTTATTTACGTTATTTATGTTTGTTCACGTATAGTGGTGTCCAACACTTATTGTGTTGTGTTTTTGTTTTGTTTTTATTTCGTCTTGTGTACCCTATGTTACCAGTTTCTATGCATTGTCCATTTCTGAGTGCCCCTTTCAGTATTCTCTAACTTTTATTTATATACATTGAAGACCAATCAATATGTCGGATTAGACAGGATGTAAGAATCATTCCGGGTTTTGGACCAAAGGGTGGACATATTCATTCCTGTGTATTATACAATGAAAATAAATTGTAATTATATAACATTAAAAATAAGTTTAAGAAAATGTTTTATTTGTTTTATTCCTTTCTCATATGACATAGACAGTTTATTTGTAAATGGTCATACCATTAGTCAAAATAAAACACTGAAATATGTTACAACCTGTTTCGTGCTCCGTTTTTAACAGTGCTGTTAAAATCCTCGAAAAAGACATCATAATATGCAAACGGTAAAATAAGCTTGTTTACTGTGGTATTTTTTAGCAAGAAAGGTTTCAAGATATATAAGGGATAATCAGAAGTGGTAAATCGAAGGACAAACAATTAAATGACCAAAAGAAAAACGACAAAAGGACAAACACTCAACAAAATATTACACACAAAAAACACAGAAAACAAACGAGTTAGTAACACTAATTCTACTAGCAACTGGGGGTGTACTCATGTGGCTTAGAAAGGTAAGAAGTGCCTGCTTCACTAGTAGCACCCTTTCTGTTATTGCTAAGCGACACGAACACAACATGATAAGGAAATCATGTTGGACACAAATAAACTGAAATAAATACAAATAACAAATAATATAAATAAAAGCTATGAACCCCCTACAAAACAAAGGAGACGTACGAACCGAACATCATTTTTACGCTGAAATCGCAGCGGACACCATGACATGGATTTATTAACGTGATTATACATAATAGGACAAAATGACCAGTAAGAACTCTAACAACCACTTAAATACCTTGTTGCAACTCCGTATTTCGTACTGTTTGACAACTATTTTACCTATTTTGTTCCAGTATTGTTATAAATACTGTTATAGTGACAGCCGGAACCTTTGAGCCGTAATGAAAGCGGGAGGTTTGGCGCTTTAAAATCTGATTCAACCCACCATTTCTTTAGAAATGCCTGTACCAAGTCAGTGTCATTACGGTTTTCACAGTTTTCCGGTTGTTGACTGATTTTGTCTGTTTATATAATTATGAGTTTTGACTTTCCCTTTGTAAGATTGTTCGGAGTTATTACCCTTATCACAAAGTTATGGATACTTCTAAAAATATACTGTTTCAATATTCCGCCAGAGAAATATAAAAAAGAAAAAACAGTGTAGAAAATGTATTACTGAATACATGTTAGTTAAATGAAGATGACAGTCATCTAGAATGTCATTAAATGTTTAATGGACTTCAAAAATGATATAGTGATGATCATATTTTCTGTGATATTTATTGCTGCATTTTCATTTTATTTATCTAGCAAAGAAAATGAAATTTAAAAATTCAGGTAATTAAACTGAAAGGATGTCTATTATACAGTAACTTTATCTCAAAAACTATTTATTGGAACTGACAGGTGAGTCAATTTTACTCAGTGGTAATCATTATGTTTGGTAAATATTTTTATTTAAATCATTAAATATTGGTTTCAATTTTTCTAGTACGAAACGCTATATTTTATGGATTCGGTCAACTATTTTCTTTGCCTTTCTAATTAAGGTTGTCTATAGACTTAAGATAAAGTACACTACGTAATTACCATTATTTATTTGGTAATTGAATTGCCTATTTGGTCATTTTTTTTTCATTTTAATTACAATCATTACTGTATCAGAAATGAGTTTCAAAATTGATGATAGTAAATGTAATGCCTATGCACGTATGCTTTTTGTCTATATAGATGTCACGTGTTCATATAATACCCGATCATGTGACATCGAGTCACATGCACATGTGTCATAAAAAAAATTAATATTAAAAAAGTTAGAATTTTTAAAAATAAAAACGTAGATATTAAATTTAGTTGGGACGACGCGTTTCTATAATAACCTACAGCAGGTACGCTCAAAATCGACAGATTGCAATGCTAAATGATTTAAGCTTCGGGAACAATAAAACAATTATATCTTAGTATTGGTAGGAGGCCTCGTGTCTTATTTATGCTGTGTTGCGTTTGTTTGCGTTAGTCGTGTCCAACATTTTGCCCTATTATATGTTTTTACGTTCTTAGTTCCGTATTGTGATGTCCGTTACGATTTTCGCATAAAAACGATGTTCAGTTCATCTTTACTCCCAGTTGTTTGTAGGAGGGCTAATATATTATTATTTGTTATTTGTGTATGTTTGTGCATAGTGGTGTCCAACACGTCCTGACTACATATGCAACATGGCGGATGTCTTATAAGAGTGTCCCAACTGTTTTCCTTTCGCGAGCACCTGGGTTCACCCCCAAATTTTGGTAGGGTACCGGGTATGTGTTGCCTTTCTTTTTAGTTTTCTGTGTTGTGCTGTTTTTGTGTTGTTGTTTTTTTGTCTTCCTCTTGTGTCTTTTGTGCCCACTGTTGCCAATGTCTCTGGATTGTCTTCGTCCTGTGTCTTTTATACCCACTGTTGCCAATGTCTCTGGATTGTCTTCGTCCTGTGTCTTTTGTGCCCACTGTTGCCAGTGTCTCTGGATTGTCTTCGTCCTGTGTCTTTTATACCCACTGTTGCCAATGTCTCTGGATTGTCTTCGTCCTGTGTCTATTGTGCCCACTGTTGCCAATGTCTCTGGATTGTCTTCGTCCTGTGTCTTTTGTGCCCACTGTTGCCAATGTCTCTGGATTGTCTTCGTTCTGTGTCTTTTGTGCCCACTGTTGCCAATGTCTCTGGATTGTCGTCGTCCTGTGTCTTTTATACCCACTGTTGCCAATGTCTCTGGATTGTCTTCGTCCTGTGTCTTTTGTACCCACTGTTGCCAATGTCTCTGGATTGTCTTCGTCCTGTGTCTTTTGTACCCACTGTTGCCAATGTCTCTGGATTGTCTTCGTCCTGTGTCTTTTGTACCCACTGTTGCCAGTGTCTCTGGATTGTCTTCGTCCTGTGTCTTTTGTGCCCACTGTTGCCAGTGTCTCTGGATTGTCTTCGTCCTGTGTCTTTTGTGCCCACTGTTGCCAGTGTCTCTGGATTGTCTTCGTCCAGTGTCTTTTGTACCCACTGTTGCCAGTTTCTCTGGATTGTCTTCGTCCTGTGTCTTTTGTGCCCACTGTTGCCAGTGTCTCTGGATTGTCTTCGTCCTGTGTCTTTTGTGCCCACTGTTGCCAGTGTCTCTGGATTGTCTTCGTCCAGTGTCTTTTGTACCCACTGTTGCCAGTGTCTCTGGATTGTCTTCGTCCTGTGTCTTTTGTGCCCACTGTTGCCAGTGTCTCTGGATTGTCTTCGTCCTGTGTCTTTTGTACCCACTGTTGCCAATGTCTCTGGATTGTCTTCGTCCTGTGTCTTGTATACCCACTGTTGCCAATGTCTCTGGATTGTCTTCGTCCTGTGTCTTGTGTGCCCACTGTTGCCAGTGTCTCTGGATTGTCTTCGTTCTGTGTCTTGTGTACCCACTGTTGCCAATGTCTCTGGATTATTCATTCTTGATTTCCCCTTCGTTTTTCTTTAACGTTTATTAACTAGTTAAAACCTCGTAATTTATATTGTTATTTGAACAAATTATTTTATTTATTTTTATTTTTATTGAAATTTTTCTTTCATAATTTACGTTGCCTGATTTGTACTGTTAATCTGGACTTTCAACAATTGTAAAGTACACATTCCCTCATCTCATGTTTTTACAATTTACCAAGATAATAATTGAACAGTCGACGCCATTACCGTAAATATTTAGCAATTAGATACAATAAATTTGACGTGAATTCGATCCATGATATTTCCCATTGCCCATCGTTGTGTTGTTAAGTGTATTTGGTCTGAATATCGTTATATTACAGATTGCTTAATATAGAGTTAGTTGAGACCTGGTTCACTATAAAATCGAAATTATGTTTTTTCATAGAAGGAAAGGGTAGTTAAAACAATTTTGCGTATACCATGTCAATAATTATAGCATAGCTTAATATTTTACTCAAAACAAGGTAGTAATTTCTTACTGGAGTTATCTCTCATATTGTAAGTTTATAATTTCTATAATTGCAGTCATCGTTTTACGCTTGGGCCCAACGACAGGTATATAGGCCAAGAAATAGTATACGTTTGGGCAAAGAAAAGTACATTTGATCCAAAATCAAATCAATATATGCTATACTAAAATGATTTTTGAAAAATATTTTTATAAATCATTTTGATTTAATTTGATTGTGAGTGTCTGTCCATATCTCAGGTTAAAAACATGTTTCACTTGTGATAAAAGAGATGATTTCAATTTTCTCATTGTAAACTTTCCATTCATATGTGGCAACATTCCAGCAGCACCTGCATATGGAGTATATATCTCTCAGTTGATATTCCAGAGCTTGTGGTTCCTATCAGGATTTCCTTGATAGAGGATTGCTGCTAACAATGAAGCTACTGAACCAAGGGTTCATCTTAGTCAGGTTGAAGTCATCACTTTTCACGGTCGCCATCGTGACTTGGTTGACAGTTATGGAATATATGTGTCACAAATGACCACGGATATGTTCCACTTGTCGTAAACATTTCCCGGTCTTTTCCTCATTCATGACTTATCACCGGGTTTGTAGCTTGATTAACACGACGGGTGTCACTAGTGGAGCAGGAACTGCTTACCTTTCCGGAGCACATGAGTTCACCCCCGGTTTTCAGTGGGGTTCATGTAACTCGATCTTT
The DNA here is from genome assembly GCA_963680875.1 of Bathymodiolus brooksi. NCBI lineage: Eukaryota > Metazoa > Mollusca > Bivalvia > Mytilida > Modiolidae > Bathymodiolus > Bathymodiolus brooksi. Next base: position 112,127,331 of record OY804580.1, on the reverse strand, counting down.
AGTTTTATATGTATGTTTCGTAGGTCGTTGTTTGTCCTTTTGTACTGTTTCTTTTTGCTATTGTGTTGTCTGTTTTTCTTCGATATACGGATTTTGATTACCCCTTTGGCATCTTCTAGGTATTCAGAACATAATCTAAAAATACTACTTCTAGAATCTTGTTAGATAGCACTCAATAGATCCTCAACAAAGCAGTTTATTATTTCACTGTGATAGAGGAATGGCACAGCAAATAAATGACTTATCCATTTTCCAATCTTGATTTCAATATTGCAGTAATTAGCTGTGAACCCAAGGATCTGTATCTTTCTTCACCATTATGAAAAGAAAGGTTAAACAGTGATGGCCAACAATTCCGCCAATATCAACCAAACGCAATGGCCTATGTGAAATTGGCAACACTTGATTGCACCATTAACAAAAATTCCCAGAATGACCATGCCTAATGTTTGCTTAACACACTTCACTGACAGAGTGTATGGAGGGTAGCATAACGCAAAACATACCTATATTTATTAGTATTAATAGGTAACGAGGGTTCAGGTGTCATGTTTATGATTTGGTCAAATGTAATTCGACCATTGCAGCATGTCGTCAACACAAGAAAGGAAACACCGACAAGCAAGGCCTGAAATCATTATTATTTTTAAATTGCATTATTAGCAGTCTAGGTACTTAATTTTGTCTTGTAGACATTTTTGTCGAACAGACACGAATTCAATATTAGGGCTCGAGTTCTTAAACATCCAGACATAATTTTTTTTAGCTAAATGTACGTATTCATGGTAAGCAACATATACATTATCAATGAATCATAAATCAGATGTTTATATTTTATATTAATTGAGGATTTTATTGTAAGAAATGGAATAGCTGTGTCACAAATGCCCATGGGGATGTTTTACTTGTCGTAAGCACTTCCCGGTCCTTTCCTCATTCATGACGTATTACCTGGTTTGTAAGTAGATTAGCAAGACGGGTGTCACTAGTGGAGCAGGAACTGCTTACCCTTACGGAGCACCTGATTTCACCCCCGGTTTTTAGTGGGGTTCGTGTTACTCGATCTTTAGTTTTATATGTATGTTTACCTCTTTGGTATCTTCAAACCCTATATATATCTAATTTAGGGCGCACGACGCGTTTCTCTGGACTAACCTTCACCTGTGTTGTAATGGACGATATGGCACATTAATAATTGATTTGTTCACAAACCTGATTAATAAATTTACAATAAACCTTGAATCTTCATTTAAATGTGTTCAAATTAAACACATCATATCAAAAACTACATATAAAATTATCTTATTGATAAGTTATCAAAGGATACTATTAATGATACAGTAATATTAATAGAATTAATTTTAAGTATTTACAAACACAATTATTTAGTAGCAAGAAAAATTACATTAACGACTGGAGAGTTTATTGTTGTCGTAAATTTATAATTGAAATCAAACATTTAGCAGTCGTGATACCGGAAGTCACATTAGTGTGATTGAATGTTTTACTTCCTTATTGAAACGCAGATAACTTCTATCGTTTTTTAAACATTTTTTCTTTGTATAAATTAATTTGTTCTTTCCAACAACGGTGCTCTGCCGGTTAAATGTGAGGGTTGGCATTGTACTTACATATAGAAAGCACTTGCATGACCGCATCATGACACTAAGAGTGGATATTTGGCCCATGCAACCATTTTAACACCGCCACCTTTTATTGAAGTGCTTATATCACAAGAGGAAAACGAACATTCATGTGTATGTATGTCAGTTTCTAGGATTTTGTATTTTTATTTGGTCCTTTGTCTCGTGTGCCCAATGTTGCCAGTGTCTTTGGATTGTCCTTTCTCTGGATTGTCCTTTCGGGTTTTTCTAACGTTTATTTATTCAGATTCCCAGTATACTCAATTTTAAAGATATGTCCTTAAATTATAATAAACATGTCGTATATTTTCCTGAACCACCAACAATTCCTAATTATCTTAAGTAGTGTAATGGTTAACATGTTCTCCTCGAATGAGGTAGATCATGGGTTCGCACCTAGGTAGGGTCAAGTTAAAGACTAACAAATGGAGCAACATGTCTACCCCGGACTATTGTTTCAGTGAGTTAGCACCATGTCTACTCAACTAAGCATGTTGCTCTAGTAGATATCAGACCTCATCATCATTTCATTGAATGTAACTCCTCATAATATAGCCTTACAATTGCTCCCTCGGCGGTAATACACGTTAGAGAATACCGAAGGGGCAATTAAAAAAGAACAATCCAGAGAAGCTGGCAATATAGGGTATGCAAGACGAAGAACAACAAAACAAAAACACATCACAACCTAATATGTGTTGGACACCCATATGCGCAAACAAACACAAATGACGTAAATAATACAAACTCCATCCTACAAACAAAACGAACTGAAGATCGTTTTTATGTGGAAATCGTAACGGACATCACAACACGGAACAAATAAAAGGACAGCACAAAAAACTAAAAAGATAGAATGTTACATAGTATATACCACAACGAAATGAGTCATGTGACTTATGCGTATTATCGTGCCACTTCCATCTGTTTTCAAATAACTTAATGCCTTAGCATCAATACCAAAACATTCGTGTATATATCTATATCTTCATGAAATCATAATAGTATCTATAGTTCGTTTATGTACCATCTGTTAAAGTTATGCATTACGCATTCATGACTTTCGACCGAAGTCGATTAAACACACTTATTGATTTCAAATGAGAGTCTCATTTGTCAGTTTGTTTGTTTGTTTGATGGTGTTTAACGCCACTTTCAACAATATTTCAGTTATATCGTGGCGGTCAGTTTTATTGGTAGAGGAAACCGGAGGACCCGGAGAAAACCACCGACCTGTCGCAAGTCACTGTCAAATTTTATCACATAATGTTGTACACCTCGTCCCGATCAAGATTCGAATTCACAACTTCAGTGGTGATAGGCATTGATTGCATAGGTAGTTGTATATCCAACTACCATACGATCATGGCCACGACCGTCCCCTCCTCAGTTGTCAGTAATGAGAAAAATAAAAATAAAAATATGTAATTTAGTATGCACGGCGCGTTTCTGGAATAACGCTCAGTCAAAAGATTGAAGAGCAAAATAATAAAAGTCTTTGGGGGCAAGAAAACCGAAGTGATGTAGATTTTTAAAATGTAGGGGCATTGCAGCCGGCATGAAACGTTACCAAACTCTGCATAGCTTTTCTAGTTGTAGTAAAACGTCGTTGTTCTGGTTGTTCTCTTCTTCTCACTTTTCTAATTATATTTGTATATTGTTGAATATGTTCTTGTCCTGAATATATCGCCACTGGACGACGAGTGGCAGCTTAGCAACCAGCAACGACATCACGGCTTACCTTCATATTCTGTAAGCTTTTTTAAATTGTGTAAATGTGCTTTGACAATGTAAGAAAAGTTTGAAGATACCAAAGTGGTAATCAGAAGCCGTACAGCAAAGAAGAATAGACAACACAATGACCAAAAGATACCAAAACGGTAATTAGAAGCCGTAAAGCAAAGAAGAACAGACAACACAATGGCCAAAAGATACCAAAGCGGTAATCAGAAGCCGTAAAGCAAAGAACAGACAACACAATGTCCAACAGATACCAAAGTGGTAATCAGAAGCCGTACAGCAAAGAAGAATAGAAATCACAATGGCCAAAAGATACCAAAGCGGTAATCAGAAGCCGTAAAGCAAAGAAAAACAGACAACACAATGACCAAAAGATACCAAAACGGTAATCAGAAGCCGTAAAGGAAAGACGAACAGACAACACAATGGCCAAAAGATATCAAAGCGGTAATCAGAAGCCGTAAAGCAAAGATGAACTGACAACGCAATAACCAAAAGATACCAAAGTGGTAATCAGAAGCCGTAAAACAAAGAAGAACAGATAACACAATGACCAAAAGAAAAGGTACAAAAGGATTAATAATAATCTACAAAAGACTACACAGAAAACTGAAGATCGAGCAACGCGAACCAGGAGTGAACACATATGTCTCGGAAGGGAATCAGTTCCAGCTCCACAAATGGCACCCGTCGTGTTACTCTTGTTACAAGCCCAGTGATACGTCATGAATGAGGAAAGGACCGGATTTTTATAATGACAAACTTATGTGTGGTTGTTTGTGTATAATGTATCAGTTAGAAAATAATGGTATGTTCTATTCATATTAATTAAATGTCTTCGAAACCAGTAATTTGCTTACAAATCCCCAGTCGTTATGGTTCATTTGCTTCTTGATAGATAATGAATTGTAAAATAAAAAATGCCATACGTTTAGAACAGTTCCACAATCTAATTGGTAAATGGCAGAAACAGGCAAAATCGATACTCATACACATCTACATGTACATGTTCGCTCTCTGTCCTTGATAGAGTCACTTTAATAAAATGTGGCGATGTTAAACCTTCCTTCTTAGTGTAAGTGATGCGGTAATGTGGGTAAAACACCAAAGATCATATAAATGATAATAAATGCTTGTTCATTATCTTGTATTAATAATAGATCTATGAAATGTCAATATTCTATGACTACAGTAGATATATAAATATTTATATACACCTCGTCATAATTCGGTTGATTAACAATATATTGTTGTACTTTCTGACTTGATATTGGGAGTTGTAAAGCTACATTTATTACATAGCTGTCATAAATAAAATTGTTATTGTCATATGCTAATTATGATCTATTTATGTTAATGTCAAATTGTAAATACTTGCTAAAACTTACATGTCTTGACAGTGTGAGTGTTATGGTGTTCGTGTTACTCGATCTTTAGTTTTATGTATAATGTTTTGTAGATCGTTGCTTGTCCTTTTGGCCTTTTTCGCTTTGCCATTGTGTTGTCTGTCTTTCTTCGATTTACGGATTCTGATTACCCCTTTGGTATTGTCAAGCTCTTTTTTCAACAACATTTCAGCTATATCGTGATGGTCAGTTTTATTGACGGTGGAAACCATGAGTACCCGGAGAATACCGCCGATCTGTCGAAAATCACTGACAAACTTTATCACATTATGTAAAAATCTGATTTAGTGCATACATCGCATTTCTGGAATAACTTTCATCAGGTACCATTAAAGTAAAAAGTTGGAAAGCCAAAAAATAAAAATAATAAACAGTTTCACTGTCGTGTACCCGATAAGGAATGGTCATTTCAAGATGGCGAATTGTAAATCATCAAAAAGGTAGGTGTGAAGATTTTGACTATTATCGTTATTTATAGGTTATCTTAGTGTCTATGAGTTACACGTTTAGATAGGACAGTCTTTTTTCTACTTCACCATTAAGTCAGTAAAGCTTGATCCTTTTGTTTTTATCGTAAACTGCCTTCGGTAGTTGATCAATGCAGCGACAAAGATATCGAGGCGTAGAATCCAATTTATTTCACCAATTCCTACCGCCTAGTGACTTTTTATATTAATATGTTGATGCCAAAATTATTCAAACATGTGAATTGTCCAGCAATTTTTTTTTCAGCCTTTGACAAGCCTTGTATCCCTCTTAAAACGTCTATGAAAAGTTTGTTTATGTCACGGAATGGTCACGACAAAAACATGACAAAAATGTATAGGAATGGTCTCATGTTTTGTGTCAAGGAATGGACTTTCAAGCCAAGGAATGGTCTTTTTTGTTTAGGAATGATCTGATTGAACATATCGGATGTAAAGCGGGAGCAATGGCTTTGTCGTTCATCCAGTGTTCACACTCGCATAAAATCTTATTTTTCTTGTCTTACTACATTCACTGTCATGTATTTCAATTGGTTTGTCAATATGACGACATACCATTCGCTGCTCTGATCACAGGCACTCGACGTTCAATGAATAAAATGTAGGGTCAATGTGGAAAACAAATAGTGTCATTGTTATAATATAGAGAAGGCTTCCAATGCATTTTTCGGCACAAATGTAAACAAATCGGTTTATTTATTCGTATACGGTTTTCGCTTGACCTTTGCGGTATTTATGGATGGAGACCTACCTAATAGTTCCTCCGTCGTATCATTTATTAGAGAGCAGACGATCATACTTCACTAAACCATACTTTTGTGACGTCCCCAGAAATATTCGACTTCCATTGTGGAGCGACCATGATATTGCAGGACAGCACAGAATAATTAATAAAAGAAAACTAGATATAAAAAAATTAGACCGCTTACTGGTCACAAAAAAATGTCAGAAGCTTACTAACTAAATGAAATGTATACCTTTTAGTTCAATTGTCCAGTAATCGGTCGTAATTCTTTTTATATCTAGTTTTCTTTTATTAATTATTCTGTGCGGTCTTGCAATATCATGGTCGCTCCACAATGGAAGTCGAATATTTCTGGGGACGTCACAAAAGTATGGTTTAGTGAAGTATGATCGTCTGCTCTCTAATAAATGATGCGGCGGAGGAACTATTAGGTAGGTCTCCATCCATAAATACCGCAAAGGTCAAGCGAAAACCGTATACGAAAAAATAAACCGATTTGTTTACATTTGTGCCGAAAAATGCATTGGAAGCCTTCTCTATATTATAACAATGACACTATTTGTTTTCCACATTGACCCTACATTTTATTCATTGAACGTCGAGTGCCTGTGCTCTGATATACTGTAAGCGTACGTTCTTTCCGATGTGTAGAATGTCCGGGAACGTAAATACCCTAGTGTATTTCTACCTTGCAGTCGTGGAATTCCTACCTTAGTGCGTCTCAAGTGATATTTTCTTCGTATGGTAATCTAGCGAAACTCCTCAACTACAGGCAGTTATGTATTGATTTTTTTTCATTTTTGGTGCTTAACGCCACTTTCAACAATATTTCAGCTATATCATGGTGAACAGTTTTAGTGGTGGAGGAAGTCGGAGTACCCGGAGAGAACCATCGACCATGGGCAAGCAACTAGTAAACTTTTATCACTTGCAGCTGCGAGTCGAATGCACCCTTTTTTGTAATTTACAAAGCCGGGCGCGTATTGGTGATAGGCTTGTATGAATTGTTATATCAAACGACCTAACTCATTGAGCCACCCGGACCCCGGCAGTTATGTATAATACATCACCATTTCAGTACACACCACTATTTTATTTGGACCGATGTTCTCAACTTTTATTATTATTTTTTTCTTCTTTTCTTTTACTTTTTGGATCTTCGGTTTTCTTACCACTAAGTCTAGACCACTGTTAGGTTTATGTATTAGTTTTTCGTACATAGGTGCTTCAGTTCACATATATTATTTTAATTTTCCTATGTTTAAAATCAGTACATGTATTTACCTCATGAAAACAAAAATATACGAGGTTACTTAAATCTTCAATAGATATATCGTGTATTTCTCATTTTTACAGGTTTACTGTGATGGATACATCTTTCCACGCCTCAGAGAATGATTTTATATGAGAAGACTGTGGAAAATGTCTGAAAAGTAGAAGTGGTCTCAGACGACATCGCCTGAGACAACATTTAAAACAAGAGATAAAATTTAAATGTACCACTGATTCTTGCACAGCAGCATTTTGTGAAAAGGGGGAGCTATTGGCTCATCAGACCAACCATGGTGAACAAAAACGTATCACATGTAATTACTGTAACCACAAACTGTCAGGGAATATCACAGAGCTCACGAGGCAGAGATTCTTCCACATGTTCGGAGAGGATTATATCTTCAGGACTACTCACATTTTTCTCTGGATCAAATGACTATAATTGTAATTGTTTGCAAATTGATAATAAAGATATAAAGATTTGATTTCATAAAATTTATTTAAATAACAATGAATATTTCTTTTAACAAAAATATTTTTATGTAAAAAATGACTCCCTGTCAATATCACAAAGTATAAACCATTACAATATGTGTACAATTGCTGAAAGAGTTCTTAACCAAATTTACCCACATTAGTGTTAAATTCAAAAGATCTAAATTTTAATGTTTCATCCCGATAATTCTGGCAGCAGTGGTCCACTATGGCTTGGTGATTGGAAGTATCAAATTGGCAGTAGTAACACTTGTACCTATAGATAAAAGAAACATTGCATAATGAAATGGAAAAGATTATAACAATTTAATAGCAAATAAGGTATTTCGGGTATTTTAAGGCAAGATTGATCATATGAAATAAGAAGATTTACATTAAAGACCACAAACGGAATTGAACTTCAATAATATTATTAATAAGCATATCTTATATGATGGAGACCATTCCTTGGCTTGAAAGTCCATTCCTTGACTCAAAACATGAGACCATTCCTATACATTTTTGTCATGTTTTTGTCGTGACCATTCCGTGACATGAACAAACTTTTCATAGACGTTTTAAGAGGGATACAAGGCTTGTCAAAGGCTGAAAAAAAATTTGCTGGACAATTCACATGTTTGAATAATTTTGGCATCAACATATTAATATAAAAAGTCACTAGGCGATAGGAATTGGTGAAATAAATTGGATTCTACGCCTCGATATCTTTGTCGCTGCATTGATCAACTACCGAAGGCAGTTTACGATAAAAACAAAAGGATCAAGCTTTACTGACTTAATGGTGAAGTAGAAAAAAGACTGTCCTATCTAAACGTGTAACTCATAGACACTAAGATAACCTATAAAGAACGATAATAGTCAAAATCTTCACACCTACCTTTTTGATGATTTACAATCCGCCATCTTGAAATGACCATTCCTTATCGGGTACACGACAGTGAGTTTTTGACAGCAAGAAAACCAAAAGGCCTAAATAGGATAGAACAAAATTAGCTAAGGTCACATATGCACCCTAATTTTAATAATTCTTACATGATGATAGTCGAGTTTGGTAGTTTAAAGAATTAAAATGAGAGGGAATGTGGACACATACACTTTATGGCAGTAAGCAAGTTAGCGATACAACTGGGGGAGAGGTATATGACTAGGGAACACTGTACAATAAATAGGAACTGTAAATTTCAAAAATAAATATATCTTATAAACAATGACAGCACTAACGTTGTGAGTTCTAATCCCACCCAGGTGAGGTGTATTTGATACAACATTATGTGGTAAAGTTTGTCAGTGACTTGCGGCAGGTCGGTGGTTTTCTTCGGGTACTCTGGTTTCCTCCACCAATAAAACTGGCCATCACGATATAACTGAAATATTGTTGAACGGGGCGCTATGCAGCATAAACCAATCAGTGCCAACACACTGACTACTGTGTGGACGATATCATCAATCTTGCTACAAGAACAGGACAGATGAAATATTCAAATGTATTAGTTTTATAAAGTACACGTCTGTCTGCAACAAGCTGATAATAGTGCTCATTAATAGCCACGTACTTCTGGTGATAAGCAACACACCTCAATAGATAGTCTTAATTAGGTTTGACCTCATTATAGGAGCTATTTACATGACAACACAACACACATCACTGTCTATGACGTTCTAATGCATACCATTATGTAACGTATCCGTTACGATTTATATTCCATATCCTGGAGAAACGGAAATATTCCTACATAAGAATACAACATGATAATTAAAATCTTCACGTGTGTCATGAGTTCTAGATCAAAGGCTAAACAGGAAGTATACTTTGTTTGTTTTAAGAAGACATTTAATTTATTATTTTTTTGTTTGATCTAATATGGTTTAACAATTAATCATGAACTTTAACAGTTCATTTTAATTTTATTGATAATCATGAACATTTGTAGAAATGTTTTATATATTATAACATAACGTGTACTCGATATAATATTATGTGATAAAGTTGGTCAGTGACTTGCGGCTTGTTTTTTCTGGGTACTCCAGTCTCCCCAACCAATAAACCTGACTGTCACGATATAACAGAAATAGTGTTGAAAGTGGAGTTAAACGCCATAACCTTAACCTAAAAAGCCTACATTGTCTCGCATAAGAAAAAATAATATCCTGCTCATTTATGTTATTTTACAATGCTATGCATGCATTTTCCTAAGAACGTACATATGTTTTACTTTTATTCACAGGCTACATATCGTGTAACATGACACTCTGATGTTATATCTTTAAGATCATGCATTTGTTTCTTGTAATAACATATATTTGACATCATGTTCTGTAACGCCATACCTGTGACGAAATAAAAGCATTTTTTTATTTTTTTTTTTATATTAGTCCGTATGTTTATAACGATTGGAATTTTGATAAGAATGTGAATCTGCTGCTAATTATTTCTTCCTGTTGTCGTGTTAAGATAAAATACCAGTTTAAGGAAACAGTGCAAAACATTACAGAAGGCCCGGGTGGCTCAATCAGTTAGGTAGTTGGATTACCCAACAACTCGTACAAGCCTATCACCAATACGGCGTGGGTTCGCGCCCGGCTTTGTAAATTACAAAAAAGGTGCACTCGACTCGCTGCCGCATGTGATAAAGCTTACCAGTTGCTTGCCCATGGTCGGTGGTTCTCTACGGGTACTCCGGCTTCTTCCACCACTAAAACTGGTCGCCATGATATAGCTGAAATAGTGCTGAAAGTGGCATTAAACACCAAATATCAATCAATCAAAACATTACAATCAAGGTGATTATTTGGAAGTCATCACCTCGAAGGTCTTTCGGTCACCATCCAGACTTTGGTAACTGTTAAGGAATATCTGTGTCACAAATGACCACCTATACGTTCTGTTTTTCGTAATCGCCCCGGTTGTTATAGGAGTTTGTGTTACTCAATCTTTAGTTTTATGTGTAGTATTATGTTATAGGAGTTTGTGTTACTCAATCTTTAGTGTTATGTGTGGTATTGTGTTATAGGAGTTTGTGTTACTCAATCTTTAGTTTTATGTGTGGTATTGTGTTATAGGAGTTTGTGTTACTCAATCTTTAGTTTTATGTGTAGTATTATGTTATAGGAGTTTGTGTTACTCAATCTTTAGTTTTATGTGTAGTATTGTGTTATAGGAGTTTGTGTTACTCAATCTTTAGTTTTATGTGTAGTATTATGTTATAGGAGTTTATGTTACTCAATCTTTAGTTTTATGTGTAGTATTTTGTAATAGGAGTTTGTGTTACTCAATCTTTAGTTTTATGTGTAGTATTGTGTTATAGGAGTTTGTGTTACTCAATCTTTAGTTTTATGTGTAGTATTGTGTTATAGGAGTTTGTGTTACTCAATCTTTAGTTTTATGTGTAGTATTGTGCTATGGGTGTTTGTGTTACTCAATCTTTAGTTTTATGTGTGGTATTGTGCTATAGGAGTTTGTGTTACTCAATCTTTAGTTTTATGTGTAGTATTGTGTTATAGGAGTTTGTGTTACTCAATCTTTAGTTTTATGTGTAGTATTGTGTTATAGGAGTTTGTGTTACTCCATCTTTAGTGTTATGTGTAGTATTGTGCTATGGGTGTTTGTGTTACTCAATCTTTAGTTTTATGTGTAGTATTGTGTTATAGGAGTTTGTGTTACTCAATCTTTAGTTTTATGTGTATTATTGTGTAATAGGAGTTTGTGTTACTCAATCTTTAGTTTTATGTGTAGTATTGTGTTATAGGAGTTTGTGTTACTCAATCTTTAGTTTTATGTGTAGTATTGTGTTATAGGAGTTTGTGTTACTCAATCTTTAGTTTTATGTGTAGTATTGTGTTATAGGTGTTTGTGTTACTCAATCTTTAGTTTTATGTGTAGTATTGTGTTATAGGAGTTTATGTTACTCAATCTTTAGTTTTATGTGTAGTATTGTGCTATAGGAGTTTGTGTTACTCAATCTTTAGTTTTATGTGTAGTATTATGTTATAGGAGTTTGTGTTACTCAATCTTTAGTTTTATGTGTAGTATTGTGTTATAGGAGTTTGTGTTACTCAATCTTTAGTTTTATGTGTAGTATTGTGTTATAGGAGTTTGTGTTACTCAATCTTTAGTTTTATGTGTAGTATTGTGTTATAGGAGTTTGTGTTACTCAATCTTTAGTTTTATGTGTAGTATTGTGTTATAGGAGTTTGTGTTACTCAATCTTTAGTTTTATGTGTAGTATTATGTTATAGGAGATTGTGTTACTCAATCTTTAGTTTTATGTGTAGTATTGTGTTATAGGAGTTTGTGTTACTCAATCTTTAGTTTTATGTGTTGTATTGTGTTATAGGAGTTTGTGTTACTCAATCTTTAGTGTTATGTGTAGTATTGTGCTATAGGAGTTTGTGTTACTCAATCTTTAGTGTTATGTGTAGTATTGTGTTATAGGAGTTTGTGTTACTCAATCTTTAGTTTTATATGTTGTATTGTGTTATAGGAGTTTGTGTTACTCAATCTTTAGTTTTATGTGTAGTATTATGTTATAGGAGTTTGTGTTACTCAATCTTTAGTTTTATGTGTAGTATTGTGCTATAGGAGTTTGTGTTACTCAATCTTTAGTTTTATGTGTAGTATTGTGTTATAGGAGTTTGTGTTACTCAATCTTTAGTTTTATGTGTAGTATTGTGTTATAGGAGTTTGTGTTACTCAATCTTTAGTTTTATGTGTAGTATTGTGTTATAGGAGTTTGTGTTACTCAATCTTTAGTTTTATGTGTAGTATTGTGTTATAGGAGTTTGTGTTACTCAATCTTTAGTTTTATGTGTAGTATTGTGCTATAGGAGTTTATGTTACTCAATCTTTAGTTTTATGTGTAGTATTGTGTTATAGGAGTTTGTGTTACTCAATCTTTAGTTTTATGTGTATTATTGTGTTATAGGAGTTTGTGTTACTCAATCTTTAGTTTTATGTGTAGTATTGTGCTATAGGAGTTTGTGTTACTCAATCTTTAGTTTTATGTGTAGTATTGTGCTATAGGAGTTTGTGTTACTCAATCTTTAGTTTTATATGTAGTATTATGTTATAGGAGTTTGTGTTACTCAATCTTTAGTTTTATGTGTAGTATTATGTTATAGGAGTTTGTGTTACTCAATCTTTAGTTTTATGTGTAGTATTGTGTTATAGGAGTTTGTGTTACTCAATCTTTAGTTTTATGTGTAGTATTGTGTTATAGGAGTTTGTGTTACTCAATCTTTAGTTTTATGCATAGTATTATGTTATAGGAGTTTGTGTTACTCAATCTTTAGTTTTATGTGTAGTATTGTGTTATAGGAGTTAGTGTTACTCAATCTTTAGTTTTATGTGTAGTATTGTGTTATAGGAGTTTGTGTTACTCAATCTTTAGTTTTATGTGTAGTATTGTGTTATAGGAGTTTGTGTTACTCAATCTTTAGTTTTATGTGTAGTATTATGTTATAGGAGTTTGTGTTACTCAATCTTTAGTTTTATGTGTGGTATTGTGTTATAGGAGTTTGTGTTACTCAATCTTTAGTTTTATGTGTAGTATTGTGTTATAGGAGTTTGTGTTACTCAATCTTTAGTTTTATGTGTAGTATTGTGTTATAGGAGTTTGTGTTACTCAATCTTTAGTTTTATGTGTAGTATTGTGTTATAGGAGTTTGTGTTACTCAATCTTTAGTTTTATGTGTAGTATTGTGCTATAGGAGTTTGTGTTACTCAATCTTTAGTTTTATGTGTAGTATTGTGTTATAGGAGTTTGTGTTACTCAATCTTTAGTTTTATATGTAGTATTATGTTATAGGAGTTTATGTTACTCAATCTTTAGTTTTATGTGTAGTATTGTGTTATAGGAGTTTGTGTTACTCAATCTTTAGTTTTATGTGTAGTATTGTGTTATAGGAGTTTGTGTTACTCAATCTTTAGTTTTATGTGTAGTATTGTGTTATAGGAGTTTGTGTTACTCAATCTTTAGTTTTATGTGTAGTATTATGTTATAGGAGTTTGTGTTACTCAATCTTTAGTTTTATGTGTAGTATTATGTTATAGGAGTTTGTGTTACTCAATCTTTAGTTTTATGTGTAGTATTGTGTTATAGGAGTTTGTGTTACTCAATCTTTAGTTTTATGTGTAGTATTGTGTTATAGGAGTTTGTGTTACTCAATCTTTAGTTTTATGTGTAGTATTATGTTATAGGAGTTTGTGTTACTCAATCTTTAGTTTTATGTGTGGTATTGTGTTATAGGAGTTTGTGTTACTCAATCTTTAGTTTTATGTGTAGTATTGTGTTATAGGAGTTTGTGTTACTCAATCTTTAGTTTTATGTGTAGTATTGTGTTATAGGAGTTTGTGTTACTCAATCTTTAGTTTTATGTGTAGTATTGTGTTATAGGAGTTTGTGTTACTCAATCTTTAGTTTTATGTGTAGTATTGTGCTATAGGAGTTTGTGTTACTCAATCTTTAGTTTTATGTGTAGTATTGTGTTATAGGAGTTTGTGTTACTCAATCTTTAGTTTTATGTGTAGTATTGTGTTATAGGAGTTTGTGTTACTCAATCTTTAGTTTTATATGTAGTATTGTGTTATAGGAGTTTGTGTTACTCAATCTTTAGTTTTATGTGTAGTATTGTGTTATAGGAGTTTGTGTTACTCAATCTTTAGTTTTATGTGTAGTATTATGTTATAGGAGTTTGTGTTACTCAATCTTTAGTTTTATGTGTAGTATTGTGCTATAGGAGTTTTTGTTACTCAATCTTTAGTTTTATGTGTAGTATTGTGTTATAGGAGTTTGTGTTACTCAATCTTTAGTTTTATGTGTAGTATTGTGTTATAGGAGTTTGTGTTACTCAATCTTTAGTTTTATATGTAGTATTGTGTTATAGGAGTTTTTGTTACTCAATCTTTAGTTTTATGTGTAGTATTGTGTTATAGGAGTTTGTGTTACTCAATCTTTAGTTTTATGTGTAGTATTGTGTTATAGGAGTTTGTGTTACTCAATCTTTAGTTTTATATGTAGTATTATGTTATAGGAGTTTATGTTACTCAATCTATAGTTTTATGTGTAGTATTATGTTATAGGAGATTGTGTTACTCAATCTTTAGTTTTATGTGTAGTATTGTGTTATAGGAGTTTGTGTTACTCAATCTTTAGTTTTATGTGTAGTATTGTGTTATAGGAGTTTGTGTTACTCAATCTTTAGTTTTATGTGTAGTATTGTGTTATAGGAGTTTGTGTTACTCAATCTTTAGTTTTATGCATAGTATTATGTTATAAGAGTTTGTGTTACTCAATCTTTAGTTTTATGTGTAGTATTGTGCTATAGGAGTTTGTGTTACTCAATCTTTAGTTTTATGTGTAGTATTGTGCTATAGGAGTTTGTGTTACTCAATCTTTAGTTTTATGTGTAGTATTGTGTTATAGGAGTTTGTGTTACTCAATCTTTAGTTTTATGTGTAGTATTGTGTTATAGGAGTTTGTGTTACTCAATCTTTAGTTTTATGTGTAGTATTGTGTTATAGGAGTTTGTGTTACTCAATCTTTAGTTTTATGTGTAGTATTATGCTATAGGAGTTTGTGTTACTCAATCTTTAGTTTTATGTGTAATATTGTGCTATAGGAGTTTGTGTTACTCAATCTTTAGTTTTATATGTAGTATTGTGTTATAGGAGTTTGTGTTACTCAATCTTTAGTTTTATGTGTAGTATTATGTTATAAGAGTTTGTGTTACTCAATCTTTAATGTTATGTGTAGTATTATGTTATAGGAGTTTGTGTTACTCAATCTTTAGTTTTATGTGTAGTATTGTGTTATAAGAGTTTGTGTTACTCAATCTTTAGTTTTATGTGTAGTATTGTGTTATAGGAGTTTGTGTTACTCAATCTTTAGTTTTATGTGTAGTATTATGTTATAGGAGTTTGTGTTACTCAATCTTTAGTTTTATGTGTAGTATTGTGTTATAGGAGTTTGTGTTACTCAATCTTTAGTTTTATATGTAGTATTGTGTTATAGGAGTTTTTGTTACTCAATCTTTAGTTTTATGTGTAGTATTGTGTTATAGGAGTTTGTGTTACTCAATCTTTAGTTTTATGTGTAGTATTGTGTTATAGGAGTTTGTGTTACTCAATCTTTAGTTTTATATGTAGTATTGTGTTATAGGAGTTTGTGTTACTCAATCTTTAGTTTTATGTGTAGTATTGTGTTATAGGAGTTTGTGTTACTCAATCTTTAGTTTTATATGTAGTATTGTGTTATAGGAGTTTGTGTTACTCAATCTCTAGTTTTATGTGTAGTATTGTGTTATAGGAGTTTGTGTTACTCAATCTTTAGTTTTATGTGTAGTATTGTGCTATAGGAGTTTATGTTACTCAATCTTTAGTTTTATGTGTAGTATTGTGTTATAGGAGTTTGTGTTACTCAATCTTTAGTTTTATGTGTAGTATTGTGTTATAGGAGTTTGTGTTACTCAATCTTTAGTTTTATGTGTAGTATTGTGTTATAGGAGTTTGTGTTACTCAATCTTTAGTTTTATGTGTAGTATTGTGTTATAGGAGTTTGTGTTACTCAATCTTTAGTTTTATGTGTAGTATTGTGTTATAGGAGTTTGTGTTACTCAATCTTTAGTTTTATGTGTAGTATTGTGTTATAGGAGTTTGTGTTACTCAATCTTTAGTTTTATTTGTGGTATTGTGTTATAGGAGTTTGTGTTACTCAATCTTTAGTTTTATGTGTAGTATTGTGTTATAGGAGTTTGTGTTACTCAATCTTTAGTTTTATATGTAGTATTATGCTATAGGAGTTTGTGTTACTCAATCTTTAGTTTTATGTGTAGTATTGTGTTATAGGAGTTTGTGTTACTCAATCTTTAGTTTTATGTGTAGTATTGTGTTATAGGAGTTTGTGTTACTCAATCTTTAGTTTTATGTGTAGTATTGTGTTATAGGAGTTTGTGTTACTCAATCTTTAGTTTTATGTGTAGTATTATGTTATAGGAGTTTGTGTTACTCAATCTTTAGTTTTATGTGTAGTATTATGTTATAGGAGTTTGTGTTACTCAATCTTTAGTTTTATGTGTAGTATTGTGTTATAGGAGTTTGTGTTACTCAATCTTTAGTTTTATGTGTAGTATTGTGTTATAGGAGTTTGTGTTACTCAATCTTTAGTTTTATGTGTAGTATTGTGTTATAGGAGTTTGTGTTACTCAATCTTTAGTTTTATGTGTAGTATTATGTTATAGGAGTTTGTGTTACTCAATCTTTAGTTTTATGTGTAGTATTGTGTTATAGGAGTTTGTGTTACTCAATCTTTAGTTTTATGTGTAGTATTATGCTATAGGAGTTTGTGATACTCAATCTTTAGTTTTATGTGTAGTATTATGTTATAGGAGTTTGTGTTACTCAATCTTTAGTTTTATGTGTAGTATTGTGTTATAGGAGTTTGTGCTACTCAATCTTTAGTTTTATGTGTAGTATTGTGTTATAGGAGTTTGTGTTACTCAATCTTTAGTTTTATGTGTAGTATTATGTTATAGGAGTTTGTGTTACTCAATCTTTAGTTTTATGTGTAGTATTATGTTATAGGAGTTTGTGTTACTCAATCTTTAGTTTTATGTGTAGTATTGTGTTATAGGAGTTTGTGTTACTCAATCTTTAGTTTTATGTGTAGTATTATGTTATAGGAGTTTGTGTTACTCAATCTTTAGTTTTATGTGTAGTATTGTGTTATAGGAGTTTGTGTTACTCAATCTTTAGTTTTATGTGTAGTATTGTGTTATAGGAGTTTGTGTTACTCAATCTTTAGTTTTATGTGTAGTATTGTGTTATAGGAGTTTGTGTTACTCAATCTTTAGTTTTATGTGTAGTATTGTGTTATAGGAGTTTGTGTTACTCAATCTTTAGTTTTATGTGTAGTATTGTGCTATAGGAGTTTATGTTACTCAATCTTTAGTTTTATGTGTAGTATTGTGTTATAGGAGTTTGTGTTACTCAATCTTTAGTTTTATGTGTAGTATTGTGTTATAGGAGTTTGTGTTACTCAATCTTTAGTTTTATGTGTAGTACTGTGCTATAGGAGTTTGTGTTACTCAATCTTTAGTTTTATGTGTAGTATTGTGTTATAGGAGTTTGTGTTACTCAATCTTTAGTTTTATGTGTAGTATTGTGTTATAGGAGTTTGTGTTACTCAATCTTTAGTTTTATGTGTAGTATTGTGCTATAGGAGTTTGTGTTACTCAATCTTTAGTTGTATGTGTAGTATTGTGTTATAGGAGTTTGTGTTACTCAATCTTTAGTTTTATATGTAGTATTGTGTTATAGGAGTTTGTGTTACTCAATCTTTAGTTTTATATGTAGTATTGTGTTATAGGAGTTTGTGTTACTCAATCTTTAGTTTTATGTGTAGTATTGTGTTATAGGAGTTTGTGTTACTCAATCTTTAGTTTTATATGTAGTATTGTGCTATAGGAGTTTGTGTTACTCAATCTTTAGTTTTATGTGTAGTATTGTGCTATAGGAGTTTGTGTTACTCAATCTTTAGTTTTATATGTAGTATTGTGTTATAGGAGTTTGTGTTACTCAATCTTTAGTTTTATGTGTAGTATTGTGTTATAGGAGTTTGTGTTACTCAATCTTTAGTTTTATGTGTTGTATTGTGTTATAGGAGTTTGTGTTACTCAATCTTTAGTTTTATGTGTAGTATTGTGTTATAGGAGTTTGTGTTACTCAATCTTTAGTTTTATATGTAGTATTGTGTTATAGGAGTTTGTGTTACTCAATCTTTAGTTTTATGTGTAGTATTGTGTTATAGGAGTTTGTGTTACTCAATCTTTAGTTTTATATGTAGTATTGTGTTATAGGAGTTTGTGTTACTCAATCTCTAGTTTTATGTGTAGTATTGTGTTATAGGAGTTTGTGTTACTCAATCTTTAGTTTTATGTGTAGTATTGTGCTATAGGAGTTTATGTTACTCAATCTTTAGTTTTATGTGTAGTATTGTGTTATAGGAGTTTGTGTTACTCAATCTTTAGTTTTATGTGTAGTATTGTGTTATAGGAGTTTGTGTTACTCAATCTTTAGTTTTATGTGTAGTATTGTGTTATAGGAGTTTGTGTTACTCAATCTTTAGTTTTATGTGTAGTATTGTGTTATAGGAGTTTGTGTTACTCAATCTTTAGTTTTATGTGTAGTATTGTGTTATAGGAGTTTGTGTTACTCAATCTTTAGTTTTATGTGTAGTATTGTGTTATAGGAGTTTGTGTTACTCAATCTTTAGTTTTATTTGTGGTATTGTGTTATAGGAGTTTGTGTTACTCAATCTTTAGTTTTATGTGTAGTATTGTGCTATAGGAGTTTGTGTTACTCAATCTTTAGTTTTATATGTAGTATTATGTTATAGGAGTTTGTGTTACTCAATCTTTAGTTTTATGTGTAGTATTGTGTTATAGGAGTTTGTGTTACTCAATCTTTAGTTTTATGTGTAGTATTGTGTTATAGGAGTTTGTGTTACTCAATCTTTAGTTTTATGTGTAGTATTGTGTTATAGGAGTTTGTGTTACTCAATCTTTAGTTTTATGTGTAGTATTATGTTATAGGAGTTTGTGTTACTCAATCTTTAGTTTTATGTGTAGTATTATGTTATAGGAGTTTGTGTTACTCAATCTTTAGTTTTATGTGTAGTATTGTGTTATAGGAGTTTGTGTTACTCAATCTTTAGTTTTATGTGTAGTATTGTGTTATAGGAGTTTGTGTTACTCAATCTTTAGTTTTATGTGTAGTATTGTGTTATAGGAGTTTGTGTTAGTCAATCTTTAGTTTTATGTGTAGTATTGTGTTATAGGAGTTTGTGTTACTCAATCTTTAGTTTTATGTGTAGTATTGTGCTATAGGAGTTTATGTTACTCAATCTTTAGTTTTATGTGTAGTATTGTGT
This sequence comes from Bathymodiolus brooksi, assembly GCA_963680875.1. Classification (NCBI taxonomy): domain Eukaryota; kingdom Metazoa; phylum Mollusca; class Bivalvia; order Mytilida; family Modiolidae; genus Bathymodiolus; species Bathymodiolus brooksi. The sequence continues at coordinate 112,107,621 of OY804580.1, read as the reverse complement.
TATAGGAGTTTGTGTTACTCAATCTTTAGTTTTATGTGTAGTATTGTGTTATAGGAGTTTGTGTTACTCAATCTTTAGTTTTATGTGTAGTATTGTGTTATAGGAGTTTATGTTACTCAATCTTTAGTTTTATGTGTAGTATTGTGCTATAGGAGTTTGTGTTACTCAATCTTTAGTTTTATGTGTAGTATTATGTTATAGGAGTTTGTGTTACTCAATCTTTAGTTTTATGTGTAGTATTGTGTTATAGGAATTTGTGTTACTCAATCTTTAGTTTTATGTGTAGTATTATGTTATAGGAGTTTGTGTTACTCAATCTTTAGTTTTATGTGTAGTATTATGTTATAGGAGTTTGTGTTACTCAATCTTTAGTTTTATGTGTAGTATTATGTTATAGGAGTTTGTGTTACTCAATCTTTAGTTTTATGTGTAGTATTGTGTTATAGGAGTTTGTGTTACTCAATCTTTAGTTTTATGTGTAGTATTATGTTATAGGAGTTTGTGTTACTCAATCTTTAGTTTTATGTGTAGTATTATGTTATAGGAGTTTGTGTTACTCAATCTTTAGTTTTATGTGTAGTATTGTGTTATAGGAGTTTGTGTTACTCAATCTTTAGTTTTATGTGTAGTATTGTGTTATAGGAGTTTGTGTTACTCAATCTTTAGTTTTATGTGTAGTATTATGTTATAGGAGTTTGTGTTACTCAATCTTTAGTTTTATGTGTAGTATTATGTTATAGGAGTTTGTGTTACTCAATCTTTAGTTTTATGTGTAGTATTGTGTTATAGGAGTTTGTGTTACTCAATCTTTAGTTTTATGTGTAGTATTATGTTATAGGAGTTTGTGGTACTCAATCTTTAGTTTTATGTGTAGTATTGTGTTATAGGAGTTTGTGTTACTCAATCTTTAGTTTTATGTGTAGTATTGTGTTATAGGAGTTTGTGTTACTCAATCTTTAGTTTTATGTGTAGTATTGTGTTATAGGAGTTTGTGTTACTCAATCTTTAGTTTTATGTGTAGTATTGTGTTATAGGAGTTTGTGTTACTCAATCTTTAGTTTTATGTGTAGTATTGTGCTATAGGAGTTTATGTTACTCAATCTTTAGTTTTATGTGTAGTATTGTGTTATAGGAGTTTGTGTTACTCAATCTTTAGTTTTATGTGTAGTATTGTGTTATAGGAGTTTGTGTTACTCAATCTTTAGTTTTATGTGTAGTACTGTGCTATAGGAGTTTGTGTTACTCAATCTTTAGTTTTATGTGTAGTATTGTGTTATAGGAGTTTGTGTTACTCAATCTTTAGTTTTATGTGTAGTATTGTGTTATAGGAGTTTGTGTTACTCAATCTTTAGTTTTATGTGTAGTATTGTGTTATAGGAGTTTGTGTTACTCAATCTTTAGTTTTATGTGTAGTATTGTGTTATAGGAGTTTGTGTTACTCAATCTTTAGTTTTATATGTAGTATTGTGTTATAGGAGTTTGTGTTACTCAATCTTTAGTTTTATATGTAGTATTGTGTTATAGGAGTTTGTGTTACTCAATCTTTAGTTTTATGTGTAGTATTGTGTTATAGGAGTTTGTGTTACTCAATCTTTAGTTTTATATGTAGTATTGTGTTATAGGAGTTTGTGTTACTCAATCTTTAGTTTTATGTGTAGTATTGTGCTATAGGAGTTTGTGTTACTCAATCTTTAGTTTTATATGTAGTATTGTGTTATAGGAGTTTGTGTTACTCAATCTTTAGTTTTATGTGTAGTATTGTGTTATAGGAGTTTGTGTTACTCAATCTTTAGTTTTATGTGTTGTATTGTGTTATAGGAGTTTGTGTTATTCAATCTTTAGTTTTATATGTAGTATTGTGTTATAGGAGTTTGTGTTACTCAATCTTTAGTTTTATGTGTTGTATTGTGTTATAGGAGTTTGTGTTACTCAATCTTTAGTTCTATATGTAGTATTGTGTTATAGGAGTTTGTGTTACTCAATCTTTAGTTTTATGTGTAGTATTGTGTTATAGGAGTTTGTGTTACTCAATCTTTAGTTTTATGTGTAGTATTGTGTTATAGGAGTTTGTGTTACTCAATCTTTAGTTTTATGTGTAGTATTGTGTTATAGGAGTTTTATATGTAGTATTATGTTATAGGAGTTTATGTTACTCAATCTTTAGTTTTATGTGTAGTATTGTGTTATAGGAGTTTGTGTTACTCAATCTTTAGTTTTATGTGTAGTATTGTGTTATAGGAGTTTGTGTTACTCAATCTTTAGTTTTATGTGTAGTATTATGTTATAAGAGTTTGTGTTACTCAATCTTTAGTTTTATGTGTAGTATTATGTTATAGGAGTTTGTGTTACTCAATCTTTAGTTTTATGTGTAGTATTGTGTTATAGGAGTTTGTGTTACTCAATCTTTAGTTTTATGTGTAGTATTGTGTTATAGGAGTTTGTGTTACTCAATCTTTAGTTTTATGTGTAGTATTGTGTTATAGGAGTTTGTGTTACTCAATCTTTAGTTTTATGTGTAGTATTGTGTTATAGGAGTTTGTGTTACTCAATCTTTAGTTTTATGTGTATTATTGTGTAATAGGAGTTTGTGTTACTCAATCTTTAGTTTTATGTGTAGTATTGTGCTATAGGAGTTTGTGTTACTCAATCTTTAGCTTTATGTGTAGTATTGTGTTATAGGAGTTTGTGTTACTCAATCTTTAGTTTTATATGTAGTATTGTGTTATAGGAGTTTGTGTTACTCAATCTTTAGTTTTATGTGTAGTATTGTGTTATAGGAGTTTGTGTTACTCAATCTTTAGTTTTATGTGTAGTATTGTGTTATAGGAGTTTGTGTTACTCAATCTTTAGTTTTATGTGTATTATTGTGTAATAGGAGTTTGTGTTACTCAATCTTTAGTTTTATGTGTAGTATTGTGTTATAGGAGTTTGTGTTACTCAATCTTTAGTTTTATGTGTAGTACTGTGTTATAGGAGTTTGTGTTACTCAATCTTTAGTTTTATGTGTAGTATTGTGTTATAGGAGTTTGTGTTACTCAATTTTTAGTTTTATGTGTAGTATTGTGTTATAGGAGTTTGTGTTACTCAATCTTTAGTTTTATGTGTAGTATTGTGTTATAGGAGTTTGTGTTACTCAATCTTTAGTTTTATGTGTATTATTGTGTAATAGGAGTTTGTGTTACTCAATCTTTAGTTTTATGTGTAGTATTGTGTTATAGGAGTTTGTGTTACTCAATCTTTAGTTTTATGTGTAGTATTATGCTATAGGAGTTTGTGTTACTCAATCTTTAGTTTTATATGTAGTATTATGTTATAGGAGTTTATGTTACTCAATCTTTAGTTTTATGTGTAGTATTGTGTTATAGGAGTTTGTGTTACTCAATCTTTAGTTTTATGTGTAGTATTGTGTTATAGGAGTTTGTGTTACTCAATCTTTAGTTTTATGTGTAGTATTGTGTTATAGGAGTTTGTGTTACTCAATCTTTAGTTTTATGTGTAGTATTATGTTATAGGAGTTTGTGTTACTCAATCTTTAGTTTTATGTGTAGTATTGTGTTATAGGAGTTTGTGTTACTCAATCTTTAGTTTTATGTGTAGTATTGTGTTATAGGAGTTTGTGTTACTCAATCTTTAGTTTTATGTGTAGTATTATGCTATAGGAGTTTGTGTTACTCAATCTTTAGTTTTATGTGTAGTATTGTGTTATAGGAGTTTGTGTTACTCAATCTTTAGTTTTATATGTAGTATTATGTTATAGGAGTTTATGTTACTCAATCTTTAGTTTTATGTGTAGTATTGTGTTATAGGAGTTTGTGTTACTCAATCTTTAGTTTTATGTGTAGTATTGTGTTATAGGAGTTTGTGTTACTCAATCTTTAGTTTTATGTGTAGTATTGTGTTATAGGAGTTTGTGTTACTCAATCTTTAGTTTTATATGTAGTATTGTGTTATAGGAGTTTGTGTTACTCAATCTTTAGTTTTATATGTAGTATTGTGTTATAGGAGTTTGTGTTACTCAATCTTTAGTTTTATGTGTAGTATTGTGTAATAGGAGTTTGTGTTACTCAATCTTTAGTTTTATGTGTAGTATTGTGTTATAGGAGTTTGTGTTACTCAATCTTTAGTTTTATGTGTAGTACTGTGTTATAGGAGTTTGTGTTACTCAATCTTTAGTTTTATGTGTAGTATTGTGTTATAGGAGTTTGTGTTACTCAATCTTTAGTTTTATGTGTAGTATTGTGTTATAGGAGTTTGTGTTACTCAATCTTTAGTTTTATGTGTAATATTGTGCTATAGGAGTTTGTGTTACTCAATCTTTAGTTTTATGTGTAGTATTGTGTTATAGGAGTTTGTGTTACTCAATCTTTAGTTTTATGTGTAGTATTGTGTTATAGGAGTTTGTGTTACTCAATCTTTAGTTTTATGTGTAGTATTGTGTTATAGGAGTTTGTGTTACTCAATCTTTAGTTTTATGTGTAGTATTATGCTATAGGAGTTTGTGTTACTCAATCTTTAGTTTTATGTGTAGTATTGTGTTATAGGAGTTTGTGTTACTCAATCTTTAGTTTTATATGTAGTATTATGTTATAGGAGTTTATGTTACTCAATCTTTAGTTTTATGTGTAGTATTGTGTTATAGGAGTTTGTGTTACTCAATCTTTAGTTTTATGTGTAGTATTGTGTTATAGGAGTTTGTGTTACTCAATCTTTAGTTTTATGTGTAGTATTGTGTTATAGGAGTTTGTGTTACTCAATCTTTAGTTTTATATGTAGTATTATGTTATAGGAGTTTATGTTACTCAATCTTTAGTTTTATGTGTAGTATTGTGTTATAGGAGTTTGTGTTACTCAATCTTTAGTTTTATGTGTAGTATTATGTTATAGGAGTTTGTGTTACTCAATCTTTAGTTTTATGTGTAGTATTGTGTTATAGGAGTTTGTGTTACTCAATCTTTAGTTTTATGTGTAGTATTGTGTTATAGGAGTTTGTGTTACTCAATCTTTAGTTTTATGTGTAGTATTGTGTTATAGGAGTTTGTGTTACTCAATCTTTAGTTTTATGTGTAGTTTTGTGTTATAGGAGTTTGTGTTACTCAATCTTTAGTTTTATGTGTATTATTGTGTAATAGAAGTTTGTGTTACTCAATCTTTAGTTTTATGTGTAGTATTGTGTTATAGGAGTTTGTGTTACTCAATCTTTAGTTTTATGTGTAGTATTGTGTTATAGGAGTTTGTGTTACTCAATCTTTAGTTTTATGTGTATTATTGTGTAATAGGAGTTTGTGTTACTCAATCTTTAGTTTTATGTGTAGTATTGTGCTATAGGAGTTTGTGTTACTCAATCTTTAGTTTTATGTGTAGTATTGTGTTATAGGAGTTTGTGTTACTCAATCTTTAGTTTTATGTGTAGTATTGTGTTATAGGAGTTTGTGTTACTCAATCTTTAGTTTTATGTGTAGTATTGTGCTATAGGAGTTTGTGTTACTCAATCTTTAGTTTTATGTGTAGTATTGTGTTATAGGAGTTTATGTTACTCAATCTTTAGTTTTATGTGTAGTATTGTGTTATAAGAGTTTGTGTTACTCAATCTTTAGTTTTATGTGTAGTATTGTGTTATAGGAGTTTGTGTTACTCAATCTTTAGTTTTATGTGTAGTATTGTGTTATAGGAGTTTGTGTTACTCAATCTTTAGTTTTATGTGTAGTATTGTGCTATAGGAGTTTGTGTTACTCAATCTTTAGTTTTATGTGTAGTATTGTGTTATAGGAGTTTGTGTTACTCAATCTTTAGTTTTATGTGTAGTATTGTGTTATAGGAGTTTGTGTTACTCAATCTTTAGTTTTATGTGTAGTATTGTGTTATAGGAGTTTGTGTTACTCAATCTTTAGTTTTATGTGTAGTATTGTGTTATAGGAGTTTGTGTTACTCAATCTTTAGTTTTATGTGTAGTATTGTGTTATTGGAGTTTGTGTTACTCAATCTTTAGTTTTATGTGTAGTATTATGTTATAAGAGTTTGTGTTACTCAATCTTTAGTTTTATGTGTAGTATTGTGTTATAGGAGTTTGTGTTACTCAATCTTTAGTTTTATGTGTAGTATTGTGTTATAGGAGTTTGTGTTACTCAATCTTTAGTTTTATGTGTAGTATTGTGTTATAGGAGTTTGTGTTACTCAATCTTTAGTTTTATGTGTAGTATTGTGTTATAGGAGTTTGTGTTACTCAATCTTTAGTTTTATGTGTAGTATTATGTTATAAGAGTTTGTGTTACTCAATCTTTAGTTTTATGTGTAGTATTGTGTTATAGGAGTTTGTGTTACTCAATCTTTAGTTTTATGTGTAGTATTATGTTATAAGAGTTTGTGTTACTCAATCTTTAGTTTTATGTGTAGTATTGTGTTATAGGAGTTTGTGTTACTCAATCTTTAGTTTTATGTGTATTATTGTGTTATAGGAGTTTGTGTTACTCAATCTTTAGTTTTATGTGTAGTATTGTGCTATAGGAGTTTGTGTTACTCAATCTTTAGTTTTATGTGTAGTATTATGTTATAGGAATTTGTGTTACTCAATCTTTAGTTTTATGTGTAGTATTGTGTTATAGGAGTTTGTGTTACTCAATCTTTAGTTTTATGTGTAGTATTGTGTTATAGGAGTTTGTGTTACTCAATCTTTAGTTTTATATGTAGTATTGTGTTATAGGAGTTTGTGTTACTCAATCTTTAGTTTTATGTGTAGTATTATGTTAGAAGAGTTTGTGTTACTCAATCTTCAGTTTTATATGTAGTATTGTGTTATAGGAGTTTGTGTTACTCAATCTTTAGTTTTATGTGTAGTATTGTGTTATAGGAGTTTATGTTACTCAATCTTTAGTTTTATGTGTAGTATTGTGCTATAGGAGTTTGTGTTACTCAATCTTTAGTTTTATATGTAGTATTGTGTTATAGGAGTTTGTGTTACTCAATCTTTAGTTTTATGTGTAGTATTGTGTTATAGGAGTTTGTGTTACTCAATCTTTAGTTTTATGTGTAGTATTATGTTATAAGAGTTTGTGTTACTCAATCTTTAGTTTTATGTGTAGTATTGTGTTATAGGAGTTTGTGTTACTCAATCTTTAGTTTTATGTGTAGTATTGTGTTATAGGAGTTTGTGTTACTCAATCTTTAGTTTTATGTGTAGTATTGTGTTATAGGAGTTTGTGTTACTCAATCTTTAGTTTTATGTGTAGTATTGTGTTATAGGAGTTTGTGTTACTCAATCTTTAGTTTTATGTGTAGTATTATGTTATAGGAGTTTGTGTTACTCAATCTTTAGTTTTATGTGTATTATTATGCTATAAGAGTTTGTGTTACTCAATCTTTAGTTTTATGTGTAGTATTGTGTTATAGGAGTTTGTGTTACTCAATCTTTAGTTTTATGTGTAGTATTGTGTTATAGGAGTTTGTGTTACTCAATCTTTAGTTTTATGTGTAGTATTATGTTATAGGAGTTTGTGTTACTCAATCTTTAGTTTTATGTGTAGTATTGTGTTATAGGAGTTTGTGTTCCTCAATCTTTAGTTTTATTTGTGGTATTGTGTTATAGGAGTTTGTGTTACTCAGTCTTTAGTTTTATGTGTAGTATTGTGTTATAGGAGTTTGTGTTACTCAATCTTTAGTTTTATTTGTGGTATTGTGTCTACCACTGTTTGACTTTCTATCATTTTTGCTTTGTGTCCATTGTATTGTCTTCCTATTTGAATTACGGCTTCTGATTACCCTTGTGAATTGTTTAAAAACTTTTCTAAACAACGCCAACTTAAAATAAAATTAACAAAGCAATAACATGACTAAATAAGGGACAAAATGAATTCCCACAATAAATATAGATTCCGATTAGTGGAGATGGTAATTGCAAGAATGTTTGGCATGCGCATTCCATATACGATTTAGAAGATTGATTCGTTATTAAGTATTTTGTTATTTGTTTTCAAATGAACTTTACAAATGGCTATGTTGTTGACGTTTTAGCTAAATCCCATGTTTACCAATTAATTTGTTTACTTTTCGTTACCATGACAATCTAAAGATTTCAAGTTAATAAACGACCTTTTTTCAATGTCGTAAACCGAATCACGAGGTTAATCTGATGGCTTGTCCTTTGAATCCTCATGTCAATACGTGGAATATTGTTGATGGATAAAAACATCTTTTTTTATAATCTTTTGACATCAGATGTATTATGTTCTCTGGAGCTAATAATGTTCTGTTGAAAGGATATGCATGTGTTCATCTGGTATAAAATCACATCATAGAAAGTAATTATTTGTTTTCATTGAGTTTTCAGATTTGTCTGAGTCTTCAATGTGTTTTAACCAGATGCAATTGATTATTGTACATTAAAGGAAATTACTGAAAGTTTACAATTAATACAGATAGATAAAAATGTAGAAAGAATAGTCGTAGCAAGTGAAATTGAATAGGGTACAAATCTATCTCCATAGTATAATATATATTTTCCTTCACAATTGTCCTTTTACAATCAATATCCCTTTCTTTATGTAGCATAATAAAGATATTACTGACAAATTTAATCTAATGTAAAATCATACTTGATCTCAGATTTCAAAGGGGGCAGTACATCTGGAATATAATTGAATTCAACAAATGGATCATAGCAATAAGTTACATGAAAAACGAAATCAAAATACCACACTTTTGGAACAATTCCAAAATCAGATATGAACATTGTAAAAAGAGACAAAATTGATACCCCTTAATTGCTTTAGTCATAAAATTTAATTGTCATCAATTGAGATGTTTCCCATTGATAAACGTTTTTTTTTTTTTTTTTTTATTGAAAATAAAAGAAAAATTATATAGTGAGTTCCAATTGGAGACAAAATGTTTATCGATAATTGCTTAAAGTTATACAGACAATATTATGCAGTTTAGACATGGATTTGTACGTTAAATTTAGATATGAAAATAAATTGGTGTTTTTTTTCATAGCTGGAACGAACATTTCACATCTGAACCAAATCGCATTGTCATTCAAATGTGTGTTGTCTTTATCACGTTAGACACGACAGACTGTCGTTGTAAATGACTGAACATGAAGAAAAATCCATTGGAATCAGTGGTAAAAATCAGTGAAGGAAGTTACACAATAATGGTTTTATCGCTGTTTTACCACGTCTTCTTAGGTTGACAGGACACATTTATGGTACCATTTAAAATAGATAAGAAATAGAAATATTAAACGTTTGTTTCTTTGATGGTGTTTAACGCCACTATCAACAATATTTTAGTTTTATCATGGTGATCAGTTTTATTGGTGGAGGAAACCGAAGGACCCAGATAAAACCACCGACATGTCGCAAGTCACTGACAAACTTTATGACATAATGTTGTACACCTCGCCCGGATCGAGATTCGAACTCACAACATCAGTGGTACTAGGTACTGATTGCATAGGTAGTTGTAAATCCGACTACCGTACGATCACGGCCACGACGACCCCTGATGCATAAAACGTGTTTGTTTAAACTCAATTATTTCAATAAATGAAGGTATTCTTCTGACTTTGGTTCCTTATCTACCAGAACATATACCCTATGTTTAGTACACCTGCTTTCAACACTTACAGACACAAAATATTGCTTTAATCTTGTCCATCACAGCGTAGATTACCGTTGATTAGTATATCAAGATAGTATTAACTAATTCAGACTGAAGTAGAAAAATCTTACACTTGCGGGGGAGTGATAGGTAATAAAGCTAATATATATAAGTTATATTCTTGGCAGGAGTTATAACATAATCCATGAGGTTTCTGGCACTGTTATAATGAATAGCTAGGAAACTAAACAAAGCAGACAATGGCAGGTTAAACGTAGGAATTCCATGGATATTATCAAACATGTTTTAAATAGAAAGTCGTTGATGTTAATTTGTCTCGAACAAATGGTCACATTCCTGTGTTGTTTTGTTAATGTAGATTTTTCAATATTTATTTTCTGTATATTAATTGACTTCCGCCTATGTTAATTTTATTATTCATTTTCGTTCATAAGTTTATTAATATTATTATCAACGTTTTGACAAGAAATATTTATCCCAGTTTCAAGTATATAAATGTCTTTCTGATGCAAATTTTGAACTGACTAATATACTCAACAAAAAAAATGAATTTAATAAATAACAATAAATAATATAAATAGCATAGGTAAATATTTTGAAATTTTTGAACACTATGGTAAATAAAAAATTTATTTCAAACGATTCTACTATTGCATATGGAACACAGCGACGGTCAAAAACGATAACACTAAATTTTCGAATTTTTAAAAGATTCCATGATTATCAAAAAAGTTACGAATTAATTGAAATGTCACAAAATGTCAACAATTTAAACATTAATATCGAGTATTTATCCTGCAATCAGTACATTTGCTGTACAAATATACCACACGAATAAATTTTTGCTTTATTCGTAGCCTACGAATAAACTTTTGAAGCCTACGAATAAACTTTTAAACCTACGAATAAACTTTTAAGCCCCGCCCATAGATTCCGGAACTACTTTTTTGTGTTTTTGCTCTCCTGTGAAGGAGTTAAAATATTAACCGTAACCAATGTCAATAATCGACGTCGTCTTTTTCTAATAAATGTTTTCGTTCTCACTATTTGTAAATTTACAAACCGACAAAATGAAACTAATAATTCTAAAATTTCATATTTTTTATACATATTTTACGATAAAAAAAATCCTAGAAGTCAATAAAAAACAAAACAAAAATCTTAAACAAATCCGAATCATTTATAACTTGACAGGGAAGCTTTGAAAACAAAACAAAAGCAACTAAAACTACAGGACAAAGGGAATAAACCAAAAAGGGCATGCCCTCCAACAGATGAGGAAATTAACATCCTTTATAACAGAAACGTTCTGGGCAGTCACACACCACAATCTTTACTAAACAAACTTATATGGTTAAATAACTCAGTACAGTTTGAACATCAAACTCTAAGATTACTACATATATTTTATTATAAAATTTCTTCATATTAAATGTTCAATTAATTCACATCAATTACTACAACATATCAGATAGTAGATTTCTTCAAGGTGAAAATAACACATATTCCTGCTATTGCATCAAGTCACTTTAAAATTATAGATAATTTTTTATATTCTGAATTCTTTATGACACCACAAAATATCTATATAATTTGCTTTAACCATTTGGAATAATTGTATTCAGTCACTTCCTCCAATCATTTTGCATCTTTTTTTAAAACATTTTTTTCTTTGCAAAATTCCAACAAAGTTGTATGATTTGTCAGTTGAAACTAGTGTTTTATCTGCTGGAATTCTACTCACTGTTGATCAGGATTACAGTACATTTTTTATTTTGTGCAATTCCATTTGAAACTGATTCACATACCCCTGGCCTGTATGCAACAACTGAGTGATAGTTCTTGAAAAATGTCCTTTGTTTAATCAGATCTTTATAAAACGTTCATAGGTTTTTATGCAATTATTTCTTTCATATATAGTCTTTGCACTTATTTCAAACATCACATGTACATTGTACACTGTTAAACCATTAATCCAGCCATTCATCTGAAAGACATTAATATAGCATTGATTATAATTAAAATACATGTTATTATATATTTACTAATAAAATAACAAGAAAAAAGGAACAAAATGCAGACTAAATTAGCAATGTTTGAATAGTTGAAACTTCAAGCTTTCATAATGCATTTTTGTATGATCCGACTCAGAAAATATATTCGCACATTAGTCATTACTCGCAACAACCAACATTATCATGTAAATATTGTTCATTCCAGAAAAATATATCCTTCACTCTAATATTTTTCTGGTCACAACACCTATGTCCATAATATTCTTGGTTCCTTAGTGACATCGTATTATGTAATTTACCAATCAATGGATTATGGTTTAATAATAGCAAATTTGATATGAAGAAAATAGTTGGTGGGGATTCTACATACATGTAGACTTCAATGCATATTAATTCATTTGATTATGATATACAAACAGAAGTTAAATATAGTAATTAAAATCATATCTGGTGCTTGTTGACACTAAATCAGATCTCTATTTTGATTTTCTTCAATTTACCATGTATATATGAAAGTTTTATTTTATTCTATAAAAATAAATTCCAATTTTCCATTGAAACCTATGTAAAGTCCAGAAGATTGGTATTAGCTTCTCCTCCTTTATATACTTGCATTGTCGCAAAATACATAATTTATTTGTACGAGCTTTAGAAACAGGTAGAAAAGTGCATGAAAGAAAACTTTCCAGTCTCATGAAAAAAATGAAGGATAGTTGCAAATTAGACATTAATCAATCAGTGCCAGAAAATATCTTATCCCGTCCAGAAGTTAAGAGAAAACAATGTGGAGGGGATAGATATTATGCAAATATCAGGGCATAACAATGTGGCATTTATTAATAATTACTCAACATTGAGTGAGAAAAGACACAGGAAAATATCAAACATCCTCAGCAACACTGAAAGTGAAACTAACAGAAATGCTTTTCAGCAAACTTACCTCGTAAAACCTCCACAAATTCTACAGCCAGTAGCACTTCTGATGTTTCGTGTCGAAGCAATCCCGATGTTCCTTTTTACAGTTCCAATACAAATATGTCAAGTCAAATTAGTTCTATGTTTTACGGCGTGGTCATCCATAACAAATGGTGAATGTGTACACAATTTTCACAAATGACTAAATATCCCAATAACTGAGCATTTGAGTGTTTGACATCGTTGTTAAATACATTTCCGTGAATCAGTTCAGTTTGTTGAGATAAATGATTAATCTTTCTGTTTTCTCTACTCTACCTAGTTTACTTAAAACATGCTCGAATCGTCTATACATGTATGTGTGTATTGCTTTCACATGTTTACAAACTGTGTGGGTCATACTTAAATACGCCTGCAGTAGTAACCAGGCAAATATATACGCCTGTGTGTCATACAAAGGTGGACGCCTGCAACTATATGGTTCTTTTTTATTTATTTTTTTTTAATATAAACTAGTAAAAGGAATATATCGGATGTTTATTATTTGATATAAAAAAATAAAAATAAAAGTGAACCATATAGTTGCAGGCGTATATATTTACCTGGTTACTACTGCAGGCGTATTTAAGTATGACCGCATGTGACGTATGATCGCTAAATTAATGTGTTTTCATATCTATGAAAAACATATTAAATATATATATTTCAGGTTTTAAACTATCAATTTTCTATATAGATTTTCACCTTAATCAATAAATCTTCACTTAAATAAAGTTATTTCACTTCCTTTTGAGAACTATTTGTTCGCGAATTTTTGTCAGCAAAAAAAAATTGGTATTTTACTACGCCAAATAGTGAGGATTCCGTTGCACTAAAAAATGCATTTTTACGAGCTAAGATTATTTTTTAGGACATCGTGGATTGCAGGATAAATACAATATTGGTCTGTTGACGGTAAATATAGAATTTATTTGACTCGGCGCGAAACGGGGAGAAAGACTCGCTAGAAGCTCGTCTTTCACCCCGTTTCTCACCCTTGTCAAATAAATTCTATATTTACCGTCAACAGACCAATATTGTATATGTCCACCTCGCGCACGAATAACTCTCTACGGCGATTTTGGAAGCTGCGAATTCGTGTTAGAAATTCAACCTGAGGAATCCTTGACCATTCATCAAAGAGTGCATCTGATAGCTCTTGTAGGGAGTTTGGCTGGATTTGTCGATTTGAAATCCGACGTTGCAAGATGTCCCCAAGCATGGTCTCTCGGATTTAGGTCCGGAGACTTTGCTGGCCAGTCCATGCGCTCGATTGATTCCTGCTGGAGATACTCATTGACGATTCTAGCGCGATGAGGTTTAGCATTGCCATCCATCAGTATGAAATCATCGCCAATTGCACCAACGTAAAGACTAACAATAGGAGTAAGGATTTCATCACGATATTGTATACCGGTCAAAGATCCGTTTCTGATGACATAGAGGTCTGTAGAACAATTGTAGCTAATGTCACTCCAAACCATAACGGAGCCCCCACCGAATCGATCATGTTCAGCCACACAACAGTTCTTAAATCGTTCATTCTTCTGCCTCCAAACTCGTCTTCGACCATCATGAAAATCTAAACAGAACCTAGATTCATCTGTGAAAAGTACAGGTCGAATACGACGTACACCCCAGTTGGCATGACGCCTGGCAAACTGAAGACGGCAATTACGGTGGCGTGCAGTTAATGGAGGTCATACAGCAGGTTTTCTAGCATGCAAACCAGATGCATGAAGTCGGTTTCTAACCGTCTGTGTAGAAATCCGAACTCCTGATGCTGCATGAAACTCTCTATTCAACGTAACGGCTGATGACATTCGATTTCGCTTCGCTAGCAATGCTGTTTGACGGTCTTGGTGGGCTGTCGTACGTTTAGGTTGGCCATTTTGTGGTCTCCGTTGTACACTATTAGTCTGTTGGTAACGTGTCCATAACCGTCCGATTACTGTATGGCTAACGTTAAACTGTGCACCCACTTGGCGTTGCGAAAGACCAGTTTGCAGAAAACCCATGGCTCTCGGGGCTTCCTCTACTGTCAAGTGCCTTCTCATCGGCATCTTTAAATGTTTAAATGTTCAAAAGTGACAAATGTACACGAATTTACCAAAAAATCATTTTTCTACAGCTGTTTGGAAAAATTCACTGTCTATAGACCACTTTGGAAACAGCAGAAAATCAATATCAATGCAGTGCAGACTCAGTGTCACGTACGCAATGTAAGCACAACAAAGGTGTACTCGATAATATTGATTATTGATGTATGGAGGTCCAGATTAGCAACAAATCAACTTTCAAATATAAACTAGAACTGTTTTATACTTCTGGAAAAATATGGTCCTTAACTTTTTTTGCGGAGTATATAAAGATATCATGGGAAGGTAAAACAACGAAAATGGTGAAGTGTCAAGAATGAAATGTACACTAAAAATTAAGTTCATTGTTTAATTGTTTATGTCGCTTATATCACCGACTATTCAAAAAGCTGGTTACAATATAATTAAGAAATAATTCATGGAAGCCATATGTATATATTGTTTTTACCACGGGTAGGCCTTTATGTGACGAAGTTTTACCCCGAGCGTCAGCGAGGGGTAAAAAGCTGACATAAAGGCCCACCCGTGGTAAAAACAATATATACATATGTCTTCCATGAATTATTTCGATTCTAATATGTAAAAATTGGTAAAATATCTTTATAAATTGTCGATGACGTCATAAATTACAATGGGTGTAGGTATTATTTTTACCACGGGTTTGGACTCAAAGCGTTTGAAGGACGTCATATTAGAATTTCCAATAACTGGTATTTTGAATTATATTTCGTACCATTGAAATTTTATAATAAAGCAATTTTGTACTATTGAAATTTCATACTACAACAATTTTTTTATCATAACAGATTCACATTATCAAGAGATTTTTCATATTTCCATATAATCAAACATTTTTTTTTTTTTATTTCAAACGAATGTTATGGGTAAAGGTTTCACCGTGCTGAACCAACATAGCTGCCCACCTAATCCCCATGTGGTGAATAGGGAGATATGCTGTCGATGTTATAGTACCTGAAGCCTGACAGTGGACCAGGGTGGGTGCTATGCTTGATGAGTGCCATGCTCCTTGCACTTTAAATGCCCATTAACTAGATTCGAAAAAATGGTAGGCGCTACGAAAAAAGTTGATTTTTTCGCCGTCATTATACTTCCAATACATTTTTAGTGACAGGAAAAAGTCGTTGACCCTCTTGTCTGTTTCTTCCTTTATATCTGTATATTTTTATTCATATTTTGTTGAACTCGTTCTCGTCCTAAATATACATGTAAAATGTGCCACTGGACGTTAAGTAATAAATATTTAACATGCAAGTAAAGCTTTTTCTCCAGAAACGCGCCAGTCGCAGTAAATTCGATATCTACGTTGTTCTTACAGATACCATTTATTATCATACTATTTTGAAATGATGTTCTACTTCGAGAAATCTTTGAAATATAATGTTAATTTCATTTTTGAGTTTTAAAAAGGAAGTGACCGTTTTATGAGCGTTCGTAATAGTAGTTTTTTTTTACTTAGTGCGCACGACCCGCTTTTGGAATAACCTTCATCAGGTACGCTCTTAGTCAAAGGATTGTAAAGCCATAAATAATATTATAGTTTGTAGAAGTAAGTAAAACAAAGATCTAAACAGGATATCAAAAACATCGGCTAAGGCTACCTATGTCTGAGGGTTATTGACCTTATACAATTATCACCCTTGTTGGAGTGTGACCCGACGGTTTGTC
Organism: Bathymodiolus brooksi; assembly: GCA_963680875.1. NCBI lineage: Eukaryota > Metazoa > Mollusca > Bivalvia > Mytilida > Modiolidae > Bathymodiolus > Bathymodiolus brooksi. The sequence goes on along the minus strand of OY804580.1, from coordinate 112,091,252 downwards.
TCCCATCGAAAAGTTAGGTCAACCTCGGGCCTCGAAAAGTTAGGTCAACCAAGGGCTTGCCCGAGGTTGACCTAACTTTTCGATGGGAGACAAACCGTCGGGTCACACTCCAACAAGGGTGATAATTGGTATATTATATCGAATATTTTTGCATCAGACACCAAGTAATAGAATACCTGCGGCTTTGCGAAAATATTCGATATAATATATAAAATTTCTTCTTCGCCTACAGCGACGAACCTGTCGCTGAACGCCATGTTTGTTGTCTTTTGAATCAAGGGAAGTAACTATAATTGGAAACACGTGAGGCTCACGTGGGAATTTCCTTTGGATTTCCTCGCGAGCGGTGGACCTTACTATGAGACCTTACGATTAGCGGTTGACCCAACGAATGGATAAATATCACGTGACAGTGTTTTATCAAATCAGATTCAAGATATTTATACGAGTATATAATATTAGTTTCTCCCTTGATGTGAGGTGTACTCGATACAACATTATGTGATAGCACATAACTCATATCCTTCTAATGTAGCGGAAATCTAGAGTTAAGTTGATTTAATTGACACATTGTCAGAACATGAATTCTTATGTCATATAATTACACAATATTTCGTCTAATAATAGAAACCAGTCTAGTATATTTCGCGCGTAGCAATAAACGTTTAGAGGTTAACATGTACATGAAGTACATTTAATACAGTCATCTGAATCTAAGCTATTTATTTTTCCTAGTGAAAAAAAACCGAAATGCCAGCAGTATGTTTTATACTAGAAAATCTTTATAGTGAAGACTGACATTCAAGCTATTAAAAATTTACTCTTCCGGATCACATGAGTTCACTCTGGGTTTTTAGTGGGGTTCGTGTTGCTCGATCTTTAGTTTTCTGTGTAATGTTCTGATAACCTCTTTAATATTTTCAAACTTGTCTTATACAAGCTAAGTGGTGTTTGAAATATAATGATGGGATCAACACAATATGAGGGGTATATTTTGATCCTAACTCTCGTTTCCTAGCAGGTGAAATCATAAATACACGAGAATGATAAAAGATAATGACCTATGATCTTCACCAAAAACCTTTGATCCCTTCATCAAGATCAAGGTCACAGGTTCAATGTCAAGTTATGGTATCAGAGTTCGCGAAATTGTCAGTCCTGTCAGATATGACCAGCAAAATTTGGGCAAATTTTGATAAGGACTGACACCAAGATTGGTATTTTGCAATACAAAATTAATGAGGACTGACATTATTTTAACTAGGACCACCAAGCCCATATGGAATTTCGAGAACTCTGTAGTATGTTCATGATATTCTTCGACGTAAATTGTTTTTCGAAGCATACTATTGATATATTAACATGTTTTTGAAAATAGGTTGATCGGTACGGGAGGAGTAAAATAGGAAGGGTTTTATTAGGAGAGGGGGGGTTACAGAACATGCTAAAAGGCTGTTGAACACTTCATTAAATTAGGGAATATAACAAAATGTGCTTGCCTGTAACTTTGTATGATGTCCTATTGTCCTCACTCATATGAAGGAAAGACATTTAAATTACAATATATGATATCTGCCATCTTCTTAACTTTGAAATTCAAATTAAGTACCGCCGAATAAATGTTTCACTACTGTCGTCATAATGCGAGTGTTTATAACTGATAATGTAATTAAAGAAACTGAACAAAGCGTGTTTGATAGTATTTCTGTTCTGTCTCATTAATATGGCAGAAACATTTATTGATAATAAATATTTCAAATATGTTTCAAAGCCATGTCATCTTTTACTGCTTTGAAATTCGTTTTAGATATGATCTTTCATTCAAAATTATAAAGTAATCTTACGGTACGTCGATGAAGGTTATTCCCGAAACGCGTCATGCGCACTAAATCTACGTTTTTATTATTCGAACATAATAAGCAGGATTATGCCTCACATCTCTAATATATAATCAAGCATCTCATTAAGATAATTTTAATTTTGTATCTTATCAGCAAAAACCAAATGCAATTCTTCCATTAATTTTATTCTTCAGTAGGGTGTACTCGAATGGATAAATATTAACATAGAGACAGAAATCATGTTAATTACTTTAAAACGAATTAGATCAATTGTAAACAATTTACAGCATGACTTTGTTAAACCCAGCACGTGTTTGTTTGTACAATGTTAACCCTCAGCAGTTTCTCATTATTTGTTGAAGACTTACAGTCAATCTCATAACACTGTATATATACTAACACGGTGCACCTAAAGAAACATCAGCAAGCAACAATGCTTTACACGTAAAGATTGGTTATCGATTAGAGAAAACATATACAGTAGAATTTCAAATTCCTTAAAGATGTGGTACATTTTTTTTATACATATTACTGATTCTGTTAAAGCTATTAAAACGATATTAGATTCAGAAAGTAGTGTAAAAAATATAATATTTTAAAGTGTAATTAAAGTTGTTGTTTTTTTGTTTTGTTTTTCGTTTCTTTGTTCTTTCTTTTGTTTTATTTTTCTGTTTTTATTTTTTATTTTCTAATTTGGGATTATTCTTTTTTTCATACTATATCCCTAAAAACCATTACATTTTCTTTGCACATCCATAGCCCCTCTATTCGTGCCAATTTCTGACACATATGCTTAAATTCGACAATTTAAATAATGTCCATGACGGCTTTTAACGTGGCTCCACTTGGCAGATGGTTGCAGGTTAATTGCGTACCCCGTATGTTAATGATAAATAGATGTCAGAACATATTATTTAAAAAAGAACGAACTAACATTTGTAGCAGTACGTTTTGTAGATATACTGGGCAGGGGCGGATCCAGGATTTCAAGTTAGGGCGGGGGGGCATTTAAAAAAATTGCGCCGAGCGGAGGGAAGCGCGAAAAATTTGGGGTATTTCGTGTGAAAAATCACGATTTTACGCCAAAAATTCATATTTTTGCCAATTTTAAGGGGGGGGGGGGCGCACCTGGATCCGCCCCTGCTGGGCACAGTTTATTTACTTACAAATCCATATGCATTAAAGTATGCATTAAAACAGCTTTCAAGTATGCGCAACACCTTTTCACTTTGACACATATATGCATTCTCCAAGAGAAAAGGCTCTTACTCAATGAGAGATTTAGCCTTTTCTTGACATAAGTTATTAGATTATCTTGATGCATGTAAATGATAAAACTACGGTGTTATTTCTGTTGTAGAGTATTAGGTGGGATAAAGTGTTGCGTGTGCTACAGTTTTCTCGACTTGTACAAACAAGTCAACGATACTATTAATATATGCAGCAGACTCCCGACTGAATCTGGCGGTCTTAAATATGGGGCACAACCTTCAATCAATATGCACTACCTAGTTGAATCCGATTTACTTAACATACAACTGGTCTAAATGACTTGACGTTTTTTGAAAATCCGACTTGCTGCCAAATAATTATTATAAAAATATTCTCGTAGCTGGAAGGATATGAAACATTTCATAGAGATATTTTTGATGGCTAAAATGGAGACATAGCTTATGCAGGTCCAATATAGAATTTCAAGACAGTAATTTAGTTGTAATATCTTATTTATTATTACATTCACAGCATATACCAGGATGTGTCACTTAGAACTATAATGGAATTTTTGACAAAATACATAATTTATCTTGCTCGATAACATAAAATAATCGCTAAATTTAATACAAATATCATTAATTGAAATACTATGACATAAAAATACTTTCTAATCAGTTTTCACCTATAAACTTCTCAATATTTCAACATCGGCCTTGTACAGTCAATCAGAGACGCAGAATTATCGTGATCGCTAATGGATCTCGGAATCCTAGAAACATCTAAAATGCAGAATTTATAATATAATTTCCTATTGTTAGATGTAGGAGTGTTCGACTTGTGACAATTACAGTTTGCCGGTGTATTTATACAAGATTTTCATCAATCCCCGTTTTTGTCTAAATTTCGAAGTAATATACGAGTTGCTATTCTTATTCGTGTTCATTGCCAATTCAATACCACCATTAAAATGCAATTGTTTTAGAAAAAATCACTCTTCTGCGTAATATAGTGGAAATTCATGTAATATATTGTCATTTCTAATGTTTATATGTACCTGATAAGACTTCATAAGTTTACAACTTGTGTTTTATCCATTTGTCTGGTTTGTTTTTAACAATAAAATATGTTTAAAGTAAACTCTTGATTGTTAGTTCAACCCGTTCTCATCCGTACAATGGATTTTCATATTTTAACTTTCTACCACATTTTTTTTTAAATATTTAATGATTATCCCATCAATATAATTTCTATCTTTACAGCCAGGTAGTTTGAAGACTTGGACATTTGTATCATTTCATCTTTTAAAATAACAATCAGTAATTATTACTATATCTTAATCTTCATCATACATTTTACAAAATTCTATTTTTATGGATCTTTCTTACATTAACACTACAAAGAACAAATATATTTTTATTTATATTTTTGTTTGTTGGAACGGAGTTGGTTTTCCAACACAAACAGTTAGAAATGAATTTATATTCTATTTAATATTTAGATAATGGTTGAGGCCACCGTCTCGTTGAGGCCACCGTCTCTCTTTGTATTTAGATAATGGTTGAGGCCACCGTCTCTCTTTGTATTTAGATAATGGTTGAGGCCACCGTCTCTCTTTGTATTTAGATAATGGTTGAGGCCACCGTCTCTCTTTGTATTTAGATAATGGTTGAGGCCACCGTCTCTCTTTGTATTTAGATAATGGTTGAGGCCACCGTCTCTCTTTGTATTTAGATAATGGTTGAGGCCACCGTCTCTCTTTAATAGAACTAATATCACACATATGACTACTTCTGCGTCACGAAAATTAGATATATTATCTATAATGTTCAAAATTATAGCGTTCTTTATAATAACGTTGTTCGCCAGGTTACATGTGAGAGTTGGCATTTTATAGCGTTCTTTATAATAACGTTGTTCGCCAGGTTACATGTGAGAGTTGGCATTTAATAGCGTTCTTTATAATAACGTTGTTCGCCAGGTTACATGTGATAGTTGTCATTTTATAGCATTCTTTATAATAACGTTGTTCGCCAGGTTACATATGAGAGTTGGCATTTCATAGCGTTCTTTATAATAACGTTGTTCGCCAGGTTACACGTGAGAGTTGGCATTTTATAGCGTTCTTTATAATAACGGTGTTCGCCAGGTTACATGTGAGAGTTGGCATTTCATAGCGTTCTTTATGATAACGCTGTTCGCCAGGTTACACGTGAGAGTTGGCATTTTATAGCGTTCTTTATAATAACAACTGTTCGCCAGGTTACATGTGAGAGTTGGCATTTTATTGCATTCTTTATAATAACGTTGTTCGCCAGGTTACATGTGAGAGTTGGCATTTTATAGCGTTCTTTATAATAACAACTGTTCGCCAGGTTACATGTGATAGTTGGCATATTATAGCGTTCTTTATAATAACGGTGTTCGCCAGGTTACATGTGATAGTTGGCATTTCATAGCGTTCTTTATATTAACGCTGTTCGCAAGGTTACATGTGATAGTTGGCATTTCATAGCGTTCTTTATAATAATGTTGTTCGCCAGGTAATATGTGAGAGTTGGCATTTTATAGCATTCTTTATAATAACGTTGTTCGCCAGATTACATGTGAGAGTTGGCATTTCATAGCATTCTTTATAATAACGTTGTTCGCCAGGTTACATGTGAGAGTTGGCATTTCATAGCGTTCTTTATAATAACGTTGTTCGCCAGGTTACATATGAGAGTTGGCATTTCATAGCGTTCTTTATAATAACGTTGTTCGCCAGGTTACACGTGAGAGTTGGCATTTTATAGCGTTATTTATAATAACGTTGTTCGCCAGGTTACATGTGAGAGTTGGCATTTCATAGCGTTCTTTATAATAACGCTGTTCGCCCGGTTACACGTGAGAGTTGGCATTTTATAGCGTTCTTTATAATAACAACTGTCCGCCAGGTTACACGTGAGAGTTGTCATTTTATTGCATTCTTTATAATAACGTTGTTCGCCAGGTTACATGTGAGAGTTGGCATTTTAATAGCGTTCTTTATAATAACAACTGTTCGCCAGGTTACATGTGAGAGTTGGCATTTAATAGCGTTCTTTATAATAACGTTGTTCGCCAGGTTACATGTGATAGTTGGCATTTAATAGCGTTCTTTATAATAACGCTGTTCGCCAGGTTACATGTGATAGTTGGCATTTTATAGCGTTCTTTATAATAACAGCTGTTCGCCAGGTTGCATGTGATAGTTGGCATTTCATAGCGTTCTTTATATTAACGCTGTTCGCCAGGTTACATGTGATGGTTGGCATTTCATAGCGTTCTTTATAATAAAGTTGTTCGCCATGTTACATGTGAGAGTTGGTATTTTATAGCATTCTTTATAATAACGTTGTTCGCCAGGTTACATGTGAGAGTTGGCATTTCATAGCATTCTTTATAATAAAGTTGTTCGCCAGGTTACATGTGAGAGTTGGCATTTCATAGCGTTCTTTATAATAACGCTGTTCGCCAGGTTACATGTGATAGTTGGCATTTAATAGCGTTCTTTATGATAACGCTGTTCGCCAGGTTACATGTGAGAGTTGGCATTTTATAGCGTTCTTTATAATAACGTTGTTCGCCAGGTTACATGTAAGAGTTGGCATTTTATAGCGTTCTTTATAATAACGCTGTTCGCCAGGTTACATGTGATAGTTGGCATTTTATAGCGTTCTTTATAATAACGCTGTTCGCCAGGTTACATGTGAGAGTTGGCATTTCATAGCGTTCTTTATAATAACGCTGTTCACCAGGTTACATGTGAGAGTTGGCATTTAATAGCGTTCTTTATAATAACGCTGTTCGCCAGGTTACATGTGAGAGTTGGCATTTCATAGCGTTCTTTATATTAACGCTGTTCGCCAGGTTACATGTGAGAGTTGGCATTTAATAGCGTTCTTTATAATAACGTTGTTCGCCAGGTTACATGTGATAGTTGGCATTTTATAGCGTTCTTTATTATATCGCTGTTCGCCAGGTTACATGTGAGAGTTGGCATTTCATAGCGTTCTTTATAATAACAGCTGTGCACCAGGTTACATGTGAGAGTTGGCATTTCATAGCGTTCTTTATAATAACGTTGTTCGCCAGGTTACATGTGATAGTTGGCATTTTATAGCGTTCTTTATAATAACGTTGTTCGCCAGGTTACATGTGAGAGTTGGCATTTTATAGCGTTCTTTATAATAACGCTGTTCGCCAGGTTACATGTGATAGTTGGCATTTTATAGCGTTCTTTATTATAACGCTGTTCGCCAGGTTACACGTGAGAGTTGGCATTTCATAGCGTTCTTTATTATAACAGCTGTTCACCAGGTTACATGTGAGAGTTGGCATTTTATAGCGTTCTTTATAATAACGCTGTTCGCCAGGTTACATGTGAGAGTTGGCATTTCATAGCGTTCTTTATAATAACGCTGTTCGCCAGGTTACATGTGATAGTTGGCATTTTATAACGTTCTTTATAATAACGCTGTTCGCCAGGTTACACGTGAGAGTTGGCATTTTATAACGTTCTTTATAATAACGTTGTTCGCCAGGTTACATGTGAGAGTTGGCATTTTATAGCGTTCTTTATAATAACGCTGTTCGCCAGGTTACATGTGATAGTTGGCATTTTATAGCGTTCTTTATTATAACGCTGTTCGCCAGGTTACACGTGAGAGTTGGCATTTCATAGCGTTCTTTATAATAACAGCTGTTCACCAGGTTACATGTGAGAGTTGGCATTTTATAGCGTTCTTTATAATAACGCTGTTCGCCAGGTTACATGTGAGAGTTGGCATTTTATAGCGTTCTTTATAATAACGCTGTTCGCCAGGTTACATGTGATAGTTGGCATTTTATAACGTTCTTTATAATAACGCTGTTCGCCAGGTTACACGTGAGAGTTGGCATTTTACTCACATGTAGAAGCACTTGCATGACCGTATCATTTCACTAAAAGGGGAGCTGTGGGCCCATAAAACTAGTTTAACCCTGCCACTTTTTATTGAAGTGCCTGTACCAGGCCAGGAGAGTGAACGATTAGTACTTTGTGTGTTAGATGTATCGATTTTGCCTCTTTAAACGATTTGGATATTTGATATTGGAATTGTTCCGACGGTGTGATATTTTTTTATTTTATTGATATTGATGATTAGCACTCCTTTCATCATTATTTCATCTATTATTACAAGAGTAGCATGACGGTTGCCACTAGTGGAGCAGAAACTGTTCACAATTTCAGAGTACATTAGTTCAACTTAGTGTTCGATCTTTAGTTTTCTGTGTAGTGTTCTGTCTACCATTGTGTGTTATAGTGTTCTGTCTACCATTGTGTGTTATAGTGTTCTGTCTACCATTGTGTGTTATTGTGTTCTGTCTACCATTGTGTGTTATTGTGTTCTGTCTACCATTGTGTGTTATAGTGTTCTGTCTACCATTGTGTGTTATTGTGTTCTGTCTACCATTGTGTGTTATTGTGTTCTGTCTACCATTGTGTGTTATAGTGTTCTGTCTACCATTGTGTGTTATTGTGTTCTGTCTACCATTGTGTGTTATAGTGTTCTGTCTACCATTGTGTGTTATAGTGTTCTGTCTACCATTGTGTGTTATTGTGTTCTGTCTACCATTGTGTGTTATTGTGTTCTGTCTACCATTGTGTGTTATAGTGTTCTGTCTACCATTGTGTGTTATTGTGTTCTGTCTACCATTGTGTGTTATAGTGTTCTGTCTACCATTGTGTGTTATAGTGTTCTGTCTACCATTGTGTGTTATTGTGTTCTGTCTACCATTGTGTGTTATAGTGTTCTGTCTACCATTGTGTGTTATTGTGTTCTGTCTACCATTGTGTGTTATAGTGTTCTGTCTACCATTGTGTGTTATAGTGTTCTGTCTACCATTGTGTGTTATTGTGTTCTGTCTACCATTGTGTGTTATTGTGTTCTGTCTACCATTGTGTGTTATAGTGTTCTGTCTACCATTGTGTGTTATTGTGTTCTGTCTACCATTGTGTGTTATTGTGTTCTGTCTACCATTGTGTGTTATTGTGTTCTGTCTACCATTGTGTGTTATTGTGTTCTGTCTACCATTGTGTGTTATTGTGTTCTGTCTACCATTGTGTGTTATTGTGTTCTGTCTACCATTGTGTGTTATAGTGTTCTGTCTACCATTGTGTGTTATTGTGTTCTGTCTACCATTGTGTGTTATAGTGTTCTGTCTACCATTGTGTGTTATTGTGTTCTGTCTACCATTGTGTGTTATTGTGTTCTGTCTACCATTGTGTGTTATTGTGTTCTGTCTACCATTGTGTGTTATAGTGTTCTGTCTACCATTGTGTGTTATTGTGTTCTGTCTACCATTGTGTGTTATTGTGTTCTGTCTACCATTGTGTGTTATTGTGTTCTGTCTACCATTGTGTGTTATTGTGTTCTGTCTACCATTGTGTGTTATTGTGTTCTGTCTACCATTGTGTGTTATTGTGTTCTGTCTACCATTGTGTGTTATTGTGTTCTGTCTACCATTGTGTGTTATTGTGTTCTGTCTACCATTGTGTGTTATTGTGTTCTGTCTACCATTGTGTGTTATTGTGTTCTGTCTACCATTGTGTGTTATTGTGTTCTGTCTACCATTGTGTGTTATTGTGTTCTGTCTACCATTGTGTGTTATAGTGTTCTGTCTACCATTGTGTGTTATAGTGTTCTGTCTACCATTGTGTGTTATTGTGTTCTGTCTACCATTGTGTGTTATTGTGTTCTGTCTACCATTGTGTGTTATTGTGTTCTGTCTACCATTGTGTGTTATTGTGTTCTGTCTACCATTGTGTGTTATTGTGTTCTGTCTACCATTGTGTGTTATTGTGTTCTGTATCATTTGACTATTGTATGTTTGTATTGCTTGTCCTTCTTCCAATTACGGCTTCTGATTACACCTTTGATATTCTTAAATCTTTCATCAGCTATGCTGTGGCAGTCAGTTTTATTTTATTGGAAAAAGAAACAGGAATAGCAGGAACAACTCACAGGCCAACCGGAACCACAAAATGGCAACAGTTACGACAGCCCTAACAAGAATATAATTATGTTATATATATTGCATAGAATTTTGTTTTAATATAAACAGTAGTATGCAAATTAAACGGACTAAAACAATTGTCGTAGAAATCTGTGGAGAATAAAATATATTTTAAAATCTAACGAAACTACCTACAGCTGCCCTCTATTGTCCTACATGTACATAGACCATCTGGCAATGAAAAAAGTTCATAAAGTATCAAATATTCATGGCGGAATATCAACCATGAATATTTAAAAAGAACAATGATGTATTATTTGAACTGGAATGTACAATACGTTCAGACATTCTGTAAATATTACTGACATTGCAAAAATGCTTTGAAAGTTTAGTTTACGTGTGACTTATAGAAAAATAAATTAAATAAATAAATGAATAAGAAAACAACATTGTTACAACTAAAAGTGTTAATTACATAATATAGCCAAGACGAAAAGAAACAGATTTGTTCAACGCAATGTTTCCAAAAATTAATTAACACGTGTATATGATATTATTGGTATCTAACACCACTTACACAAATATTTCAGTTATGTAGTAACCGTCAATGAAATGAAGAAAACAAAATACCCCACTGTCAGAACAATTCAAAAATACCCCACTGTCAGAACAATTCAAAAATACCCCACTGTCAGAACAATTCAAAAATACCCCACTGTCAGAACAATTCAAAAATACCCCACTGTCAGAACAATTCAAAAATACCCCACTGTCAGAACAATTCAAAAATACCCCACTGTCATTCGCCAATAATTCGGTGTTTAATCTTCATTTTATGAAGGTCAGTACGGAAAACGACAATAATTTTGGGTATGAAAAAATTACGATTGTGGTAAACAATATCCCTCTAATAAACATTGTACCTTTAAATTATACTTTTTTCAAAAGTTTCCCACAGAAGATTGTTGTTGTTTATAAATCTTGTAGATAAATTTCATTATCATCCTTTATAAGATATGAACATTAACTGTATGTAAATCATAACGGTACAATCACTAGAAAGTATCATTAATTAACCCCCTATCTCTTTAACTACTTAATTTAAGACTGTTATCTTATCCGGGTGTGTGAGGGTTGTTTATTGATTAACAGATGAGAGGCTACACGTTAATTTGGTTTACAGATGCAGGTTTGAACACTGATCACTTTCTACATGCCACGAACATGTTCATGAAACACCGATACTACAGTGACGTGTTGATTATTTCATGTTCTTGAAACGACGATATTACAGTGACGTTTTAGATTATTAATGACGTTTGTTTTCCAAATAGATGTTATTAAACATCTTTGCACTTTACTTTAGATTAATTAAAAAGTCGATTCCGATACACACTTGATCGAAAAAATACTTAAGACAACCATCTATCGACTTTCACCTTTGTAATTTGTCGTCATCCGGTGACGTAGTTTGCAAGGAACGCTGATGACATTGACACAAGCTGGTTACTGATATATTTTACGGTTTATTTTGAACATTTTACTTGTTTAACCCTCTAGTGCCCCCACCCCATTCAACATTAAGAACAATTATGTTATTGAATAAAAGTAAGTATTTAGGATATGTCTAATACAAATCAGTGCTTGTTTTAGGTTTTTCACTCGTTTTTCGGAAAATATGAATTGTAGCATATCTGCTACATCGGGAATTAGGATGTGATGTATCAAATGTGCTACATAACTAATTATTTAGGAATCCTGTTTAAAACAAAGCTAATTTATTTCAGCAACAAAATACATAACAGGAAACATGCAACAATGAAAAATAAAATATGCTAAAATTCATAAATGTATACTAAATATTCGAATTTGTGCAGTTGGATTTCTAAACTGATGATTGTCTATTGACCAGTACTTTGTAAAATTTGTTTACTGGTTTGTATTATTGAAACTTATTGCATCTAAGTGTTATTTGACGGGTACATATGTACAGTTCACATAAATATTGAATTAAAAGCAGAAAGCAATAAAGTCATTTCTGTCCTTGCTCAAACACAAGTGCATATGGCATCGAAAGCATTTTGAGAAGGAACTGCTTACCTTTCCGGAGCACCCGAGTTCATCCCGGTTTTTAGTGGGGTTCGTGTTACTCGTTCTTTAGTTTTATATGTATGTTTTGTAGGTCATTGTTTGTCCTTTTGTACTTTTCTTTTGGCCATTGCGTTGTCTGTTCTTCTTCGATATGCAGATTCTGAATACCCCTTTGGTATCTTCAAACTCCTCTTACATATGAAAATCCATCGCAACCAAATAATTAACATCTCTGTCTTTTCTCATCCCATATCGGATGGTGGTTTGTCCCGTCTTTTCTAACTATATCTACAGGCCTTTTCATGAGCTTGACAGGTGGCGAAGAAACCAGGGTTCTGTCAATTTACACTTTTATTTCCACTAATCCATCTGCTATTTCACTTGCAAAAGCACATAACTTCATTGGCTTTATCTGAAGCCATGCACAGTGCCATTTGTAATATGCAGGGTTTTTTTATTGTGTGTATTTTTGATTAAGCATTTGGATGAAATAATAAATGGGAGGTTTGGGCGCCATTGAAACCGGTTTAACTCTATACTACCACTTCACTTTTGTGAGAAGTGCCTGTACCACGTCAGGTTGTCTCCACTTTATGTGTATACCTTTATGTCTGATGTGTTTGGTGGATGGGTAGATTCGTAGTGGTTATGGTGTCAGTGTGCTTGGATTGTCTGATGTTTAATGTGGAGTAACTACTGTTATCTGCCTTTTTTTAATTTCTATTTTCTAAATTATTTCCCTTTGATATTTTCGTAATTACCAATGTAGCATATTTGATACATTCTACTTTAATTATCAATTCCTTGAATTCAGAAACAAATGCATCTGTTATTTTATGATTAAATTTAATATTTAATGAAAACATTATCTAAAAAAACATATTCTGAATCTGTTATTATCTGTATGATCATATAATTTTATTTTCCCATCAGTGATATTTTTACCACTCATATTTAATGGAGGTTGACATTTTCGAGAGAAAAGGAGATAACCATTAAATGTTATGATGACTATTTCTATATCTAATAATAACTGTGCAATGTAGCAGACATTCAACACTGGGAAAAAACACAAAACAAACATTTATTTTACAGTTGGTACCCCGAAGAAGTTCATGCAGCAAATATGCTTCGTGGGGCACTAGAGGGTTAAGTAGCTAAATGTAAAATGCCATCAAATTGGAAAATATCAGTAACTTAATTACATCACCGTCTAATTATCAATGTCGGAAAACTACTGTAAACATGAAGGTTACTGATACTGTAAACATGAAGGTTAGTGATACTGTAAACATGAAGGTTAGTGATACTGTAAACATGAAGGTTACTGATGCTGTAAGCATGAAGGTTACTGATACTGTAAACATGAAGGTTAGTGATACTGTAAACATGAAGGTTAGTGATACTGTAAACATGAAGGTTAGTGATACTGTAAACATGAAGGTTAGTGATACTGTAAACATGAAGGTTAGTGATACTGTAAACATGAAGGTTACTGATACTGTAAACATGAAGGTTAGTGATACTGTAAACATGAAGGTTAGTGATACTGTAAACATGAAGGTTAGTGATACTGTAAACATGAAGGTTAGTGATACTGTAAACATGAAGGTTACTGATACTGTAAACATGAAGGTTAGTGATATTGTAAACATGAAGGTTAGTGATACTGTAAACATGAAGGTTACTGATACTGTAAACATGAAGGTTAGTGATATTGTAAACATGAAGGTTAGTGATACTGTAAACATGAAGGTTACTGATACTGTAAACATGAAGGTTACTGATACTGTAAACATGAAGGTTACTGATACTGTAAATATGAAGGTTAGTGATATTGTAAACATGAAGGTTAGTGATACTGTAAACATGAAGGTTACTGATACTGTAAACATGAAGGTTAGTGATATTGTAAACATGAAGGTTAGTGATATTGTAAACATGAAGGTTAGTGATACTGAAAACATGAAGGTTACTGATACTGTAAACATGAAGGTTACTGATACTGTAAACATGAAGGTTACTGATACTGTAAACATGAAGGTTAGTGATATTGTAAACATGAAGGTTAGTGATACTGTAAACATGAAGGTTACTGATACTGTAAACATGAAGGTTAGTGATATTGTAAACATGAAGGTTAGTGATACTGTAAACATGAAGGTTACTGATACTGTAAACATGAAGGTTAGTGATACTGTAAACATGAAGGTTAGTGATACTGTAAACATGAAGGTTACTGATACTGTAAACATGAAGGTTAGTGATATTGTAAACATGAAGGTTAGTGATACTGTAAACATGAAGGTTACTGATACTGTAAACATGAAGGTTAGTGATATTGTAAACATGAAGGTTAGTGATACTGTAAACATGAAGGTTAGTGATACTGTAAACATGAAGGTTAGTGATATTGTAAACATGAAGGTTAGTGATATTGTAAACATGAAGGTTACTGATACTGTAAACATGAAGGTTAGTGATACTGTAAACATGAAGGTTAGTGATATTGTAAACATGAAGGTTAGTGATACTGTAAACATGAAGGTTACTGATACTGTAAACATGAAGGTTAGTGATATTGTAAACATGAAGGTTACTGATACTGTAAACATGAAGGTTACTGATACTGTAAACATGAAGGTTAGTGATATTGTAAACATGAAGGTTAGTGATACTGTAAACATGAAGGTTAGTGATACTGTAAACATGAAGGTTAGTGATATTGTAAACATGAAGGTTAGTGATATTGTAAACATGAAGGTTACTGATACTGTAAACATGAAGGTTAGTGATACTGTAAACATGAAGGTTAGTGATACTGTAAACATGAAGGTTAGTGATATTGTAAACATGAAGGTTAGTGATATTGTAAACATGAAGGTTAGTGATATTGTAAACATGAAGGTTACTGATACTGTAAACATGAAGGTTAGTGATATTGTAAACATGAAGGTTAGTGATATTGTAAACATGAAGGTTAGTGATACTGTAAACATGAAGGTTAGTGATACTGTAAACATGAAGGTTAGTGATATTGTAAACATGAAGGTTAGTGATATTGTAAACATGAAGGTTACTGATACTGTAAACATGAAGGTTAGTGATACTGTAAACATGAAGGTTAGTGATACTGTAAACATGAAGGTTAGTGATATTGTAAACATGAAGGTTAGTGATATTGTAAACATGAAGGTTAGTGATATTGTAAACATGAAGGTTACTGATACTGTAAACATGAAGGTTAGTGATATTGTAAACATGAAGGTTAGTGATATTGTAAACATGAAGGTTACTGATACTGTAAACATGAAGGTTAGTGATACTGTAAACATGAAGGTTAGTGATACTGTAAACATGAAGGTTAGTGATATTGTAAACATGAAGGTTAGTGATATTGTAAACATGAAGGTTAGTGATATTGTAAACATGAAGGTTAGTGATACTGTAAACATGAAGGTTACTGATACTGTAAACATGAAGGTTAGTGATACTGTAAACATGAAGGTTAGTGATACTGTAAACATGAAGGTTAGTGATATTGTAAACATGAAGGTTAGTGATACTGTAAACATGAAGGTTACTGATACTGTAAACATGAAGGTTAGTGATACTGTAAACATGAAGGTTAGTGATACTGTAAACATGAAGGTTAGTGATATTGTAAACATGAAGGTTAGTGATATTGTAAACATGAAGGTTACTGATACTGTAAACATGAAGGTTAGTGATATTGTAAACATGAAGGTTAGTGATATTGTAAACATGAAGGTTACTGATATTGTAAACATGAAGGTTAGTGATATTGTAAACATGAAGGTTACTGATACTGTAAACATGAAGGTTAGTGATATTGTAAACATGAAGGTTACTGATACTGTAAACATGAAGGTTAGTGATATTGTAAACATGAAGGTTAGTGATATTGTAAACATGAAGGTTAGTGATATTGTAAACATGAAGGTTAGTGATATTGTAAACATGAAGGTTAGTGATATTGTAAACATGAAGGTTAGTGATATTGTAAACATGAAGGTTAGTGATATTGTAAACATGAAGGTTAGTGATATTGTAAACATGAAGGTTAGTGATACTGTAAACATGAAGGTTAGTGATATTGTAAACATGAAGGTTAGTGATATTGTAAACATGAAGGTTAGTGATACTGTAAACATGAAGGTTAGTGATATTGTAAACATGAAGGTTAGTGATACTGTAAACATGAAGGTTAGTGATATTGTAAACATGAAGGTTAGTGATACTGTAAACATGAAGGTTAGTGATACTGTAAACATGAAGGTTAGTGATACTGTAAACATGAAGGTTAGTGATATTGTAAACATGAAGGTTAGTGATATTGTAAACATGAAGGTTAGTGATACTGTAAACATGAAGGTTAGTGATACTGTAAACATGAAGGTTAGTGATATTGTAAACATGAAGGTTAGTGATATTGTAAACATGAAGGTTAGTGATATTGTAAACATGAAGGTTAGTGATATTGTAAACATGAAGGTTAGTGATATTGTAAACATGAAGGTTAGTGATATTGTAAACATGAAGGTTAGTGATATTGTAAACATGAAGGTTAGTGATATTGTAAACATGAAGGTTAGTGATATTGTAAACATGAAGGTTAGTGATATTGTAAACATGAAGGTTAGTGATATTGTAAACATGAAGGTTAGTGATATTGTAAACATGAAGGTTAGTGATATTGTAAACATGAAGGTTAGTGATACTGTAAACATGAAGGTTAGTGATACTGTAAACATGAAGGTTAGTGATACTGTAAACATGAAGGTTAGTGATATTGTAAACATGAAGGTTAGTGATATTGTAAACATGAAGGTTAGTGATATTGTAAACATGAAGGTTAGTGATATTGTAAACATGAAGGTTAGTGATATTGTAAACATGAAGGTTAGTGATATTGTAAACATGAAGGTTAGTGATATTGTAAACATGAAGGTTAGTGATACTGTAAACATGAAGGTTAGTGATACTGTAAACATGAAGGTTAGTGATACTGTAAACATGAAGGTTAGTGATATTGTAAACATGAAGGTTAGTGATATTGTAAACATGAAGGTTAGTGATATTGTAAACATGAAGGTTAGTGATACTGTAAACATGAAGGTTAGTGATACTGTAAACATGAAGGTTAGTGATATTGTAAACATGAAGGTTAGTGATACTGTAAACATGAAGGTTAGTGATATTGTAAACATGAAGGTTAGTGATATTGTAAACATGAAGGTTAGTGATACTGTAAACATGAAGGTTAGTGATATTGTAAACATGAAGGTTAGTGATATTGTAAACATGAAGGTTAGTGATACTGTAAACATGAAGGTTAGTGATATTGTAAACATGAAGGTTAGTGATATTGTAAACATGAAGGTTAGTGATATTGTAAACATGAAGGTTAGTGATATTGTAAAC
This sequence comes from Bathymodiolus brooksi, assembly GCA_963680875.1. Lineage (NCBI taxonomy): Eukaryota > Metazoa > Mollusca > Bivalvia > Mytilida > Modiolidae > Bathymodiolus > Bathymodiolus brooksi. The sequence goes on along the minus strand of OY804580.1, from coordinate 112,073,643 downwards.
ATGAAGGTTAGTGATATTGTAAACATGAAGGTTAGTGATATTGTAAACATGAAGGTTAGTGATATTGTAAACATGAAGGTTAGTGATATTGTAAACATGAAGGTTAGTGATACTGTAAACATGAAGGTTAGTGATACTGTAAACATGAAGGTTAGTGATATTGTAAACATGAAGGTTAGTGATATTGTAAACATGAAGGTTAGTGATATTGTAAACATGAAGGTTAGTGATATTGTAAACATGAAGGTTAGTGATATTGTAAACATGAAGGTTAGTGATATTGTAAACATGAAGGTTAGTGATACTGTAAACATGAAGGTTAGTGATACTGTAAACATGAAGGTTAGTGATATTGTAAACATGAAGGTTAGTGATATTGTAAACATGAAGGTTAGTGATATTGTAAACATGAAGGTTAGTGATACTGTAAACATGAAGGTTAGTGATATTGTAAACATGAAGGTTAGTGATATTGTAAACATGAAGGTTAGTGATATTGTAAACATGAAGGTTAGTGATACTGTAAACATGAAGGTTAGTGATACTGTAAACATGAAGGTTAGTGATATTGTAAACATGAAGGTTAGTGATATTGTAAACATGAAGGTTAGTGATATTGTAAACATGAAGGTTAGTGATACTGTAAACATGAAGGTTAGTGATATTGTAAACATGAAGGTTAGTGATACTGTAAACATGAAGGTTAGTGATACTGTAAACATGAAGGTTAGTGATATTGTAAACATGAAGGTTAGTGGATTTTGTTATTACATGCATTTCCATTATTACTGACTTCCATTCAAAATATATGTTAGATTTTTCCTACTAGAATCGAAATAATTCATGGAAGTCATAGTTTGTATAACATAGGTAACATTATTTTCGTTTAATTTAATCATTACTTGTGTGTAATTCATTGTAAAATGCGAAATTTTCATTCGGGGAGGTAGTCGGAACAACCAAATCCTTCGGTGTCCATAAGGCCGCATTGATTTACAAAATTACTGTTAATGCCCTATTAGAATCGAAATGATTCTCCCATGTCATGCTTTATGCTCATTTTAATATGGTTAGGCGCTATATTTGTCTAAATTTTACACCTCGCTTTAGCTCGGTGTAAAATATCCACAAATATAATGCCTCCCCATGTTAAAATGAGCATAAAGCATGACATGAGAGAATTATTTCTTAAATATTCACAAATAGAGTGAGTGAGTGATTGTCATTCAACGCCAAATGAGCAGTATTTCACCTATGGCTACATTAAGGTGAGAACAAGCTACAGTCAAGGAGATGGTGATAGTGATGTCCGTTTTGTACTAGAACAACACGCTTAGATGGAATTGTATAGTGCTAGCTCACTGACATAATAGTCCGCTGGTAGACATGTCACTCCAGTTGGACACACTATCCTGATTCCGCGCCTATCAGTCTTTGGCCTTTCTCCTTATTGCTGCATGTTTAGCGGAGAAGCAACAATACCAATTTGATTGTATTGGTTTGAACCCTGTTAATAAGTGTTCTCGGCAGGGAAGTTATAATAAGATATTATGGGAAAACAGTGGGCTATATCTACACTTGATATACACTTTTTCATTTGTTCCTGTTGAATAAGGTAGTGTAAGGGATATCTTCAAAATTTACAATGATAAGTATTTATATAATATAATAGAAAATTACGTTAACATTTTGGTATCAAGGTCAACTCGAATTGACGTGTTGTCATGATCAAATGAATGTTAGTTGAATTTAGATTTACCTAAGGCAATATTGGTGCATATCACTGCATATCCAATTCAAGCCGTGGGGGAGTGTACTCGATCAGTGACTGCTTAAGTTTTCTCCGGTTTTTCTTGCTTCCTCCACCAATAAAACTTACCACTGTTGAAACGCTACATAAATAGACAATATTAGTGCAGTGTTTTAAAGTTTATGTTTATTCGGTATAAAACTTGGGAAAGATTTGATGAACCGGCATATGTATGTGGTTTAAAAACTGAGATAATGACAATGTTTTCCAAGCCTTTAATATTGTGTTTATCTTGCAGAAAAATCACATCGACGTTTAAATATTTTGAATAAAATAATAAAATTATATAATTATCCCTTCATTGGCTCTTGATATAATATGCCAACAGGAAGAGAACTGGATTTACAACTAAGCTCTCAACATGTGACAGGGGTACTAGAAAAGACTATATTTCAGTCAGTGACAGAATACAACAAACATTTATCCACTCAATGCAATTTGCCTGCTCAAATAGAACAGGTACGGTATAAAATAGGGTTCAACAAATAGGACCAACATCGATAGAGGAGGGGTGACTTGATAGTTATGAATAATATATGTGAATAATATTTTCCAAATAAATTATTAAAGATTTACAGCCAAATGTGTGCATGTTGATTGTAATCAAGAAATAAGATCAAACTATATTACTTAAGGATTGATCGCAATTTTTGTTCGGTTCATTCGAAATAACCTCAGTCAGGTTGTACACACCGGATAACCCGCGTCGCAAGGGTGTTTACAACCTGATTGAGGTTATTTCGAATGAACCGAACAAATAATTTCGATCAATCCTGATAAATTAATTCAAACTTTTTTTGCTATTATATTGAACATTATTACTCTTCATGTAAGAAACTTTCATTATAATTGACATGATATTATCGAAACATAAATATTTGACAGTTCATTGTTATTGTTGAAATTAAATATTTCTTGAATTTAAATGAATATTATTTGTCAATCTTTATACTATCAATACATTTTAGACAAATTTCATTTTTTAAAATCACCAGACATTCAGAGTAATAATAACAATAATATTGTGTTGTCCATGTTATATGCCGAAATATGTCTCAAGGTAGTTGTCCATGTTATATGCCGAAATATGTCCCAAGGTTAGAAGGCATAAGAAGGCATAATGCCTTCTAACCTTGGGACATATTTCGGCATATAACATGGACAACAATATTATTGTATGAATATATTTATTTTTTCAAAATAAGGCAAATTAAATAACCCCAAATGTGCCTCATTTAAAGAAAATTATCTGATGACAACGGCACGCGACGCCTTGAGAACGACGTCTATTTTCAGATTCCGTACATTGGAAAATAACCTCAACTTTTTAATCCAATCAAAACACTTATAAAATGACATGTGACTCTAAAATTAATTTATATCAGGTTAACTCGAATATTACGGGAAGTTAATTCGGAAGCAACAGATTTGGCTAAAACATGAAGAATGTAATCGATGTTTATCGAAATGTACAGTTCCGTCTCTGCAGAAACGATTATAAGCGATGCATTTTCATATAGTGAAAATGTATAAAGATAAAGAAGTCAAGAAAAATGTCAAGGATATTTTTTATCAATGTGTGACGTAAAAATATTTTTGACATTTACGTCACCGAATATGGTACTGCTTTGACAACTATTTTACCTATTTTGTTCCTGTATTTAAATACTGTTATAGTGACAGCCGGAACCTTTGAACCGTAATGAGAGCGGGAGGTTTGGCGCTTTAAAATCTGATTCAACCCACCATTTCTTTAGAAATGCCTGTACCAAGTCAGGGTCATTACGGTTTTCACAGTTTTCCGGTTGTTGACTGATTTTGTCTGTTTATATAATTATGAGTTTTGACTTTCCCTTTGTAAGATTGTTCGGAGTTCGGTAATTTTGTTATTACCCTTATTTCCTAAATAATGTAAGTATAATTAAAACTAAATTTCTCCTCACCCAGGCATTGGTGACCTTAGCTGAGTTTGGATATCCTATTTAGGGCATTTGGTTTTCTTGCTCCCAAAGATATTTAAAAGGCTTTTAAATATGTTGGCTTTGAGCGTACCTGATGAAGGTTCTCCCAGAAACGCAACATGCGCACTAAATAAACGTTACAAAATACCGAATTTGTTATCTACATTTTTATTGCATCATGTAATATTTTTCAATTTCGAGTGAGATGTCAAAAACAAAGGTTGTTACAATTTCCATGGTTACAAGAATGTGTGAGGTGTAAATTATGTCCATTGTTCTCCATACGTTGTTCTTGAAATGCTGCAAAAACAATACACCATATTGAATATCTAGGATTCTTAGCTATACATATTCTTATTGTGGATGAAGATAAACAATGGTGACGGATTTAGTATTTCCCGAAGCACAAAGCATTCCTCATTTGACGTTTTCAATTTTTTTCCAATTCTGTGCATTTGTATTGAGTAATAGTTTATTATTAAATATACCAGTTTCATATTTAAAACTCAGCAGAGACTTCAAGGTTACCAAATTCCAAAACAAAGTTTTTATCTAGGAACAACAACGGACACTAAGAGATTTCTTCATAAGAACGACAACTGACGCCAATTGATTGCTTCATAATTTTATAAAGATCTGTATGAATACAGATAATGAAAACGAATACTGTTTTCTATTTGGCTGTAGAATTGTCATGGCATTTATTATCAAATAAAACAATATCAATCAAAAGCACAAACTTGTCAGTCAAGTAACATCTTGATGACGAATGAAATCAGTTAGTTTATCATCACTAAAGGGCGGTCCAATCAGTAAGATTGTCACAAGTAGCAGCTGGGCAGTCCAATCAGTAAGATTGTCACAAGTAGCAGCTGGGCGGTCCAGTCAGTAAGATTGTCACAAGTAGCAGCTGGGCGGTCCAATCAGTAATATTGTCACAAGTAGCAGCTGGGCGGTCCAATCAGTAAGATTGTCACAAGTAGCAGCTGGGCGGTCCAATCAGTAAGATTGTCACAAGTAGCAGCTGGGCGGTCCAATCTGTAAGATTGTCACAAGTAGCAGCTGGGCGGTCCAATCAGTAAGATTGTCACAAGTAGCAGCTGGGCGGTCCAATCAGTAAGATTGTCACAAGTAGCAGCTGGGCGTTTCATAGCAGTTTAGATATAGTAAACTCCGCCACCATTCGAATGTGTTGTTATTCCACAGTCCAACAGTTGCCATGACGAAATGTTATGAATCTGAAAAAAGGAACAAAAGAGCAGCAAACAAATCAAAGCATAAAGGAGAAAGGGTGGGTGTGTTTATTTCTGCAAAGATGCGTCTCCTTCGGCAGTAATTTCACAAATGGCCGAACCACGCCGTTTGGGTTTGCACGGACTTTTCAGTCACATGTATGAATTAGCATAATAATAGAGAACCGGTCAATCAAGAATAAGAATTAAAAAATATACTTCTATTTACTGTTAATTGAATAAATGAATTTAAATTTTACATGATTAAATTCTATCATTATGGTTCAGATATTCAATGACATATTTTATTATAGGAGAGATGAACCGATAAAAGTTACAAGAAAATAGCGTTAATGAATTGAAGTTCGTTGTGTTTGCTTGTGTTGCGTACTGTTCTCAAAATGACAAAGAAGCTTTTCAATGTAGTCATCTTGTTTTGTGGTTATACGTCATGTTGTCATTACAACATATCGGGTTTAGAATATTGAAAATTTGCTGAGGAAAGCCATTTTACAAATACATTGTATATACCTTCATGACTAGAGTGTGTGTAATAAAGGTGAAATGTATTGTCTTGTGTGCCATTAAATTGAGTCAGCTGCATGGTGTTGGCTTTCTTCGGAATCCTGTTTTTTTTCTATGTATTAAGACTTAACCACCAGGATGCAGCTTAAATAATGGTGAAAAATAACATCCCATACACATAGCACTAACCGTAAAATACTTTATTATAAAGTGAAGATGACATATTGTTGATAGTGACGTTAAACATCATAAACTTAACCCCTATAAAGTGAAGAACAAAGTTGCTTGCTATAAAATCCCTTATTTCTCTCAATAAACATAAGAACATCTCAAGTCTACAAAAGAAAAGAAACTAAATCGCAAGACCACAGTATGGTTTTCAATGACGTCCATTGTGTATGACGTTAAGGGAGCATGAAATGATTGCTTAATACGGTTGTTTCGAATCATGTCAATTCCGACCACGTTCTGTCTTTTTCTTGTCTTGACCTCTGAACAAATCGGCAGGCGACTTCCGGTGTTTACGCTATTACTGTGACAACGTCAGCATATCATAGTCGTAGATGCGGTAGATTATAAGTAATTGTAATATGGAGACGCCAAGGAAACCGCTGAATAAATACTAGTGTTCGGTACCCCACTATCTGTCTAATACCAGAAATATATACATAAAGGCAGATCGTTTTCCTTTGATGATGCTGACAGCCGCAAATAAAGAAAGAAAACAAATTTAATTTTAAAGAAGTATTTGTCCCTGCATTGAAGTCTTTGATACAAATAAAATAATTTAATTGATATCTGTCTTTTACAGAAAATGTTAAGATTTTGTTTAAGTTGAGGAGCGAACGTTAAAACGGCACATATCAATTTGAGTTTTTGTTGTGTACATTGACACCGGAGGTTCAGTGTCAGGAGTTCCATCGAAATCACGTGATCTGGCGGACGAAAATAACAAAATTTTGACGGAATGGAAATGATTCGAAACAACTGTATTGCCATTTGCTCTTTGAGTAATTAATACACATATATACCTTTAACACCAACTGCATGTTTTAATTACAAGCATATTTCACTAAAAGCAACAAAGAATGGAAACAACAAGAGACCTGCAAAAACAGGGGCCGTCGTGGTTGTGATCGTACAGCAGTTGGATTTACAACTACCTATGCAATCAGTGCCTATCACCACAAACGTTGTGAGTTCGAATCCCGCTCATGTCGAGGTGTACTAGAAACAACATTATGTGATAAAGTTTGCCTGTCACTTGCGGCACGTCGGTGGTTTTCCCAGAGTACTTAGGTTTCCTCCACCAATAAAACTGACCGCTACGATATAACAGAAATATTGCTAGAAGTGGCGATAAACACCATAACCCTAACCCGCTACAACAGACATAATGAAAACGTTGATATCAAATTCAGTGCGCCCGACGCGTTTCTGAAATAATATTCATCTGGTACGACAAAAGTCGAAAGATTGGACAACCAAATATTCTTTTTAAATCTGGGAGAATTAAAACCAAAGGGCATAAACAGGATAGCCAAAATCGGCTATGGTCAACCTATACCCCGAGGAAGAAGAAATCTGCTATGGTCAACCTATGCCCCGAGGAAGAAGAAATCAGCTATGGTCAACCTATACCCCGAGGAAGAAGAAATCTGCTATGGTCAACCTATGACAGAGGAAGAAGAACTTTAGTTTTTAATAATAATTAATAATGAGTAAGTTAGTGATTTTTGTTAAGCGCACACTTAATTTCCAAGATGATGATGATATGTCCGTTTTGCAATAGACCTACATACTTAGCTGGAATTCTATGGTGCCAGCTCACTGAAACAACATTCCTCGGGTCTCGGGTAAACACATAGATCCAATTAGACACATTATCCCTACTCTCAGCCTGTGCATGAAATGGAGACGCAGCAAATATCAATTGTGTAGTCTTTGATTTGACCCGACGGAGGATCGAACCCACGATCTACCGACCTCGTGGTTAGCACGCTAATAATGGTAATATGTCCCAAGTACGTGTTACATTATTCTGCTAATACAATAAAAGTTATCAAGGTTATCAATGAAAGGATTGTCAGATCGTATAAACAATGTCTAGGACAGTATGAGATAATATTAGCTTTTATTAATTTAGATAATAAACCTTTATTTAACTTCGTGTCAAACTGTTCTTATAAACACGCCATACAACCTTCAAGTATCCTGAGTTTATTAACGTTGAGTCGTACAGCACAAGACTTAAAAGATATTATATAGGTGTTTTACAATCATAAAATGCTAGTCTATAGATTACTGTAAGTCAATAGTAATTACGTAATTGAAAATTTTGAAATGTTTTTATAGTAACCATGGAGTGATGTCTTTATATATTATATTAAATGGGTTTTTTTAACAGAATATTATCTATTGCATTCTGCAAAAGACAGAAAAACTTCTTCTATTGTTCGAATAAAGTTGAATAAAATGAAAAACAAAATATGCCACACCGTTGGAACATTTCTAATGGAAAAATCGTAGTTACAAAGGCAAAATGGATACCCCTAACACACAAATACATGACTGCACACATTTCGTGCTTCCTACACGCATTTAATAATAAAAAAATTTAAAAAGTAGCGGGGTTAAACTGGTGATGCTGGTGATAAGGGTAATAACAAAATTACCGAACTCCGAACAATCTTACAAAGGGAAAGTCAAAACTCATAAGTATATAAACAGACAAAATTAGTCAACAACCGGAAAACTGTGAAAACCGTAATGACCCTGACTTGGTGATAATATTCTGGTAAAATTATCGATCCACTTTTTAACTTTATTCATTTGGATTATGTAAAACTTTTTATTATAAGAAAGATTACCGCGATCAATGTGCAAAAGACAAAATCAATTACATCTCAACACAATAATGAAGCTGAATTAAAAGTATTCATACTCAAGAGATTATTAAAACAGTGGCCTACCAGGGATGGATGTTATTAGAGGAAGGTTTATCATATCCAGCTTTTAAGTTCATGTTTTGACTTAAAGTATATGGCTAATCACGGATTCCAATTTTAGGACTTGGGTAACATTTGTCTACTAAAATGGAAAAACACAAAAATACCTCACTGTTGAAAAACTCTCACAATCCAATCGAACAACCATAGAAACAGAAGGAAATTAAATACCTCTGAACACACAAACACTTTCCTGGCTTGGTACAGAGACTGTAATAACTCTGAACACACAAACACTTTCATGGCTTGGTACAGGGTCTGTAATAACTCTGAACACACAAACACTTTCCTTCCTGGCTTGGTACTGGGACTGCAATAACTCCGAACACACAAACACTTTCCTGGCTTGGTACAGGGACTGCAATACCTCTGAACACACAAACACTTTCCTGGCTTGGTACAGGGACTGCAATAACTCTGAACACACAAACACTTTCCTGGCTTGGTACAGGGACTGTAATAACTCTGAGCACACAAACACTTTCCTGGCTTGGTACAGGGACCACTTTCCTGGCTTGGTACAGGGACTGCAATAAAATGCTGCAGGGTTAAGCTACTTACTGAAATGATACATACATCTTAGTGTTTATTCCAATTGCCAACCCTCACATATATCTGGATGAGGTGCATTGTAATAAAGAACGTTCGAATCTTTAACGTTCTACATAATACATTTGTATTCTTCGTGACATAGAAGTTGTCATATGCCTAATATTGTTCTATGCAAGAAACCTGATTGCCTAAAACATTATTTAGGTATTAGATAGCACACAAGGATATCGTAAGATATAATAAGGAAACAATGATCAACTTTAAATATCTCGTGTTCATTGACATCCATATTCTTTTACACTAATTTTTAACCAAAATCTAATTACCAATATCATCTTTCGTCATCTGTACGTGCAACAGACAGAATACTGATCAAAAGCAATGCGGTACATTTTTACGTGTTTCTTAAAGCAATGATACGATGTTCGACAAAGAAAATATGTCGATGACCCCATTGTTGATTGTAACTACCAACTACATTAGGGCACTACTAATGATATAATGATACAAATTAACCGTTGAGGGAAATTGCTTTACATAACCGATATGATATTTTTCTAGAAATGCCAGCGGAACTCGATAACTCAGTTTCTGGGACAGAAGTCAGCACTCTAACCGACTTAGCCAAAGACGTACTTCCTTATTATTCAACAGAAATTAATAAAAAAAAACTTCAGCAATATGCTACCTTATTACGTTTTACTTTTATTTTTGATTTGTTCTTCTTTTGTTTGTTTGTTTGTTTTTGTTCTTGCTTTTTTAAATTGCATTGAAAATGTTTCCGTGTGTCTCAGTATGGCAAGTCATTCACGGTTGTACTATGTTCATAGGTCTCTCTATATTCTTTGAACAGTGACCCCCTATAATTATATGTATAATATACCCTCAAACTATAATGACTGGCGCTGTAGCTATGAACAGTGACCCCCTATAATTATATGTATAATATACCCTCACACTATAATGACTGGCGCTGTAGCTATAAACAGTGACCCCCTATAATTATATGTATAATATACCCTCACACAATAATGACTGACGCTGTAGCTATGAACAGTGACCCCCTATAATTATATGTATAATATACCCTCACACTATAATGACTGGCGCTGTAGCTATGAACAGTGACCCTCTATAATTATATGTATAATATAACCTCACACAATAATGACTGGCGCTGTAGCTATGAACAGTGACCCCCTATAATTATATGTATAATATACCCTCACACTATAATGACTGACACTGTAGCTATGAACAGTGACCCCCTATAATTATATGTATAATATACCCTCACACTATAATGACTGACGCTGTAGCTATGAACAGTGACCCTCTATAATTATATGTATAATATACCCTCACACTATAATGACTGACACTGTAGCTATGAACAGTGACCCCCTATAATTATATGTATAATATACCCTCACACTATAATGACTGGCGCTGTAGTTATGAACAGTGACCCTCTATAATTATATGTATAATATACCCTCAAACTATAATGACTGGCGCTGTAGTTATGAACAGTGACCCTCTATAATTATATGTATAATATACCCTCACACTATAATGACTGGCGCTGTAGCTATGAACAGTGACCCTCTATAATTATATGTATAATATACCCTCACACTATAATGACTGGCGCTGTAGCTATGAACAGTGACCCTCTATAATTATATGTATAATATACCCTCACACTATAATGACTGGCGCTGTAGCTATGAACAGTGACCCCCTATAATTATATGTATAATATACCCTCACACTATAATGACTGGCGCTGTAGCTATGAACAGTGACCCCCTATAATTATATGTATAATATACCCTCACACTATAATGACTGGCGCTGTAGCTATGAACAGTGACCCCCTATAATTATATGTATAATATACCCTCACACTATAATGACTGGCGCTGTAGCTATGAACAGTGACCCCCTATAATTATATGTATAATATACCCTCACACTATAATGACTGGCGCTGTAGTTATGAACAGTGACCCTCTATAATTATATGCATAATATACCCTCACACTATAATGACTGACACTGTAGCTATGAACAGTGACCCCCTATAATTATATGCATAATATACCCTCACACTATAATGACTTGCGCTGTAGCTATGTACAGTGACCCTCTATAATTATATGTATAATATACCCTCACACTATAATGACTGACGCTGTAGCTATGAACAGTGACCCTCTATAATTATATGTATAATATACCCTCACACTATAATGACTGACACTGTAGCTATGAACAGTGACCCCCTATAATTATATGTATAATATACCCTCACACTATAATGACTGGCGCTGTAGCTATGAACAGTGACCCTCTATAATTATATGTATAATATACCCTCACACTATAATGACTGGCGCTGTAGCTATGAACAATGACCCCCTATAATTATATGTATAATATACCCTCACACTATAATGACTGGCGCTGTAGCTATGAACAGTGACCCCCTATAATTATATGTATAATATACCCTCACACTATAATGACTGGCGCTGTAGCTATGAACAGTGACCCCCTATAATTATATGTATAATATACCCTCACACTATAATGACTGGCGCTGTAGCTATGAACAGTGACCCCCTATAATTATATGTATAATATACCCTCACACTATAATGACTGGCGCTGTAGCTATGAACAGTGACCCCCTATAATTATATGTATAATATACCCTCACACTATAATGACTGGCGCTGTAGTTATGAACAGTGACCCTCTATAATTATATGTATACTATACCCTCACACTATAATGACTGGCGCTGTAGTTATGAACAGTGACCCTCTATAATTATATGTATAATATACCCTCACACTATAATGACTGACACTGTAGCTATGAACAGTGACCCCCTATAATTATATGTATAATATACCCTCACACTATAATGACTGGCGCTGTAGCTATGAACAGTGACCCTCTATAATTATATGTATAATATACCCTCACACTAAAATGACTGACGCTGTAGCATCGTCCTATTCGTGGATTGAATGCTAAACAATTGTATATACCTACCACACTATCGATCAAAATTAAATTCTTCACTATCAAATAATCATTGTACGGTGAGGTGATATCATTACAATCATTATTCTGTTGCAAGGATAACATTGACGAGGAAAATCTTTTAATTTTGGTAAGTTAGAAATTTATCTAATTGTTATTTAATTTACTAATGATATTTAAATTTTAATTTAAAAAAATTGTCGCATAAAATTTAAAATTTATTATATAACTGTTTTCATTTATGATAGTTTGTGTATAGTTTGGAAATTAATTATGGAATATACATGTAGTATAAAATTAAATGAATGTACATTGTAACAAGAAAGAAATTAATTTGACACAATGATTTCCCTTTTTTATTATGCAAATACATGTCCATTCATTTTAAAAATAATAATAATAAGGGAATGATTGGTACTTAACGACACTTCTAACAAAACATAAACAAATAAAGTAAAACAAGACATTTATTTTCTTCATCAATAATGGTCGATAAAATGCTCGTTCTCCTTTTTACAAATTTATTCTCAATATATAATTTACGAAGTACTATAATAGTAATATTATTTAGGGGCCGTGGTTGTCGTTATCGTATGATAGCTGGATTTATATCTACTTATGCTATCAGTACCTATCACCACTAATGTTGTGAGTTCGAATCCCACTCAGGCGATACAATATTATGTGATAAAGTTTGTAAGTAACTTGCGACAGGTCGATGATTTTCTCCGGGTACTCCGGTTTCTTCCACCAATAAAATTGACCGCCACGATATACAAGTGTAATATTGTTGAAAATGGCGTTAAACACCATAAACCAAACCTAATAGTATTTAAGTTGAGGCAATACACTGCAAAATCCCTTTTAATTCTTTATATCGTATTTTCAATATCTGGATTCTGGATATTTTCGGTGTTCTCAGACCTGAACTACCATTTGTGTAACTTGTAATATTAAAAGTTCTTAGTACTTTGCAAGCCATATATAATTATTTATCTAAAAATTATTATTAGTTATTGTTGAATTCAATTTTATGTAAATTCCCAGAGCTATCTTTTGACGGGATGTATATTTTCATAATTATTAAATTGGATTAACAGCGATTGACATTTCCGTACCGGAAATCAGGACAAAGATTATTTTTAGTTTTTTAAATGATAAATGTCTCGTTTAGAGATATAATAATTCTTTCCCACATAAGAGTTTTTATCGAAGCATGTACGATGATCTATATTCTGAAAATATTAAGATTGTTTTAGTATAGAAGGTTCAACAACCACTGTAATACTTCACGATGGCGGTTAGAGTCAAAACAGGATATGAGACCCCTTCCGGTGCATGCGCTTGGTCTCCATTTAGGTTTATATTAATCTAGCTTTGCTCATGTTAATTTTCCTTGTTAATCAATATTGTTTTCATAGTTATAAATTGATGTCGTTATAATTTTCATGGTGTAGCTGTTGTATATACATACGATTACCATAAGCTATAATCCTTATTTGTCTAGCAATTGAGTGAGTGAGTCAGTGATTGTTGTTTAATGCCAATTCAGCAATTTTTCAGCTATATCATGGCGATAACAAGTTAATTTTCAATGAGATGATGATGATGACGTCCGCTTTTTTCTAGACAAACACTTTGAGTTGGATTTTTATAATGCTAGCTCACTGAAACAATAGTCCGCGGATTGACATGTCGCTCCACTCTGACACATTATTCTGATTCCTAGCCAACAAGTCTTTGCTCTTTCTCCTTAATGCTGTGTGCTTAGCGAAGAAGCAACACATACGGTACCAATTTTGCAGTCTTTAGTTTGACCCGACCGGCACTCGAACCCACGATCTACCGCACTCGAGGCAAGCACGCGAACCATTAAACCATCGATGCGCTTCAAACAATTGAAAGAAACATGTGAAAACAATTGGCAGATATGTGACATTCCTTATACTATGTATAAAGTTGATGATGCTTTGCAGCAATGCTGCTAATCCAGTTATATGCGAGGGTCGGCATTTCACTCGCATGTGGAAAACTCTTGCATAACCATATCATTTCGATAAGAGTGGATGTTTAATATTGGGTATCAATTTTGCCTCTTCGACGACTTTGCTATATATTGGATTATTGAAATGTTCATACAGTTTGATATTTTTTGTTTTTCATTCTAATATGACGTCCTTCATACGCTTTGATTCCAAACCCGTGGTAAAAATAATATTTATCTATGACCGATTAAATTTATGACGTCATCGACAATTTATAACGATATTTTACCAATTTTTACATATTAGAATCGAAATAATTCATGGAAGCTATATGTATATATTGTTTTTATCACGGGTAGGCCTTTATGTCAGCTTTTTACCCCGAGCATTTTTTCTTCGTGACATAAAGGCCTACCCGTGGTAAAAACAATATATACATATGGCTTCCATGAATTATTTCTTAATTTTAATTCAGTGATTTTTTTATAAATGGGAAAAACAACGATAATAGACATATTTATCACAAAGTTACAATTACACAATTATTTAATAATTATGACGGTGGACGGATCCCATTATTTCCTCTTATTAAATGAGATGTGTTTGCGTGTAATTGCAATTTTTAGTAACCACAAATTACAATATCATCCAATGATGTATATACCTATCACAATTTTCACTGGAATATCTTTAGTAATATGTATGTGTATAACATTTATTTATGTTGGAATGTCTTAATGTTATAATAGGATGTACTGCATTTATTCATATATTCCATTTAACATGCTTGCTATCGTGGGCGCGATCGTACGATAGTCAGATTTACATATAGATCTACTTATGCAATTAGCGAGAATCATCATATAAACTTGTAAGTTCGACTACCGTCCTTAAAGACGTGCACTTAAATAAATATTGTATCATAAAGTTTATCACTGACTTGTATCAGGTCGGTAGTTTTCTCTTTGTATACGTGTTTATCAGTGACTTGCTGCAGATTGGTGCTTTATTAGTGACGCTAAAGGTCTATGATTTATCAGTGAGTTGCCACAGGTCGGTTGTTGTTTTTTTCGGGTATTCCTGTTTATCAGTGAGATACGGAAGCTTGGTGATTTTTGTAGGGTATTCCTGTTTATCAGTGACGTACGGCAGCTTGGTGAATTGTGTAGGGTATTCTGTTTATCAGTGATTTGCTGAAGGTCGTTGGTTTTATTTCAGGTACTTCTGTTTCTTGTACCCATAAAACTGCCTGACATAGTAATACTGAAATATATTGTAAAAAGTGGTGTTAATCACCAATATGCCAACTTATTTACCCTTGAATGACTTTAATTAAAGTACATTCCATTGAGATTTGGTAATTATCAATATATTTTATTTCTGTATTGATCTAAATGTAATATTTACCCTTCATTAAGATTAATTCTCTATTGCTTGAAGACGCAGAGGTCAAACACCAGTCAGGTGACAAAGTACAAATAATCACAGTACGAGTACGGAGAGATAAAACACAACTAGTGAACCATGACGTTAAAATGAGATATATATTTTACAGGAGAACAAACAATGCAAACTTACAAGAAAAACCAATAGCAAGGGAGCATTAGTGCTTTGAAATACACGATTATATTAAATAGTTGAATGCATAGTATGCATAATCAGATATGCAAAACACTTGCACATCCGCATCATTTCATTAATAGCGGATGCTTCAGCCGCCCATCAATGATAGAATTGATCAAAATGCACCACATGCATCTAGTTCACAAATATTAACATTAGGCGTGCCCTACCATTCACCAAATTTCAAAAACCTATAAAATTCATAGCTCATTTTTATATGAATATACCAATATTTATTGCGGTTCAGCCATTGGAGATATTCAGTCAAGTACTCTTTCTGTAATTATTTACACAATTATATAAATATGTTTGTATTTCTGTATAGACACAGATATACAGATTAGTGTATTTAATTGATCTATCATAGACCAGTTATTTACGATCAATTGTTCTGTGACTGATGATGATCACTTACTGTCTAAACAACCCGGAACACAAACTGTAAATTAATAGCCGTTTTATCACACAGCTTTGATAACAGTCGAATGTGTAATGCTTTTACATATCTTTAGATTTTGAGCGTACCTGATAAAGGTTATTCATGAAGCGCATCATGCGCATTAAGTTTGATATCTACGTTTTTATTACATAAAATCGCTGTTTTCTGTAGGTACACACGCGATGTTGTATTATTCCAGTCTCACATTTGCGTTATATTTAGGTAGCGTGTATTTAAATATTTGATTCCACTTTTCACTCACTGGTTCTGTTTCTTTAATTGTTCAATAAGTATAATGTTTAAGATTTGGAATCATCTTTCATTACAACAGAGTGGCAGGATTAAATTAGCTTTATCGGTCCAATAAAAACGTAGATATCAAATTTAGTGCGCACGACGCGTTTCTGGAATAACCTTCATCAGGTACACTCAAAGCCAACCAGCTCTCAGTGAAATGTGTTGTAAAACCTATTCTTTAAACCATTAATGTAAATAAGAAGTCTATTATCTTGTAATTCAGGCTTTATTTTCTAGAGTGGACGGTGTGGTCATCCTATTGATAATATACTATCTAATTCATTTGAATGTAGACATCAATTACCTTAATCCATTCCACTGCTTCGTTGATGGCCTTTAGATAAATAATTTTTCCTTGAATTATTTATATAGTAATATATATTTGTATATTTTGTATTGTATATTGAAATAGATAGATACGTATTAAGTAGATAAAAGTCATGTATTATAACCGACTAATTTAATAACGAGTCGCCATTGGTTAATTTAGCAAAATTCTAACTCTGTGTTATCGTAATATATATCTTGTTATTTCATTTATCTGATTATTTTGTAATATTTCTTATATGATTTACATAATTCGAAATCCTATACTCTGATTGGGTATAAGCGCTTATGGAGGCGGAATTTTTGTCAGTTTATTTTTCGATAGAAGATGTTCATCGGACTACTTTTTTCGTATTGTAAACAAAATGGCGGCTTGGATTCCCGATAATAAAAAAAGATAAAAGAAACAATGTTTATTGTTAATAATCGACAATTATTGTCAGATATGAAATAAAAAAATAAATGCCAATGAAAAAAAAGCTTGTATTGTTGACTTAAAAAAAAATTCCGGAAGAAATACTTAAGACAACCATCTATCGACTTTGACTTTTGTAATATATCGTCATCCTGTGACGTTGCTTACAAGGGACGCTGATTGACACAAGCTGGTTACTGATTTATTTTACGATTGTGTGGGCATTTTCCTTGTTTGAGTAGCTAAATACAAAATGCCATCAAATTGGAAAATATCAGTAACTTAATTACATCACCGTCTAGTTATCAATGTAGGAAAACAAGGTTAGTGCATTTTGTTATTCATGGCCGACAAACATCAATGGAATGTATGTGTGCGTACTGGGGATCCCCAAATGTTAATTGTCAAAACAAATGAAAAAAAAAACTTAGTTACAGAATTATAAGGATTAAGCGTATTTTTTCCGGAGTTTATTAATGTATAACCTGGACCAATTCACTCACAAACTAGTCACTCACAAACTTACATTGTTTGTGAGTGAATTGGTCCAGGTTATACATAAATAAACTCCGGAAAAAATACGTTTAATCCTATATTGAGATTTTATGTGCGTTTCTGGTTGTATATTTTACCTTTGAATGTGCATTCTTGGTGTACGTTGTCCATACAAAAATAAAGAATTATTCTTTAGGGGACCTGTCCGAGGGAAAGCTTGAAGATGCCTAAGGGGTAATCAGAACGCGTAATACAAAGAAGGGAACACAACGCAATGACCAAGTTGGAAAAAAGAACAAAAAGACAAGCAATAGCCGATAAAATACTACACAGAAAACTGTAGATTAAACTGGCGGGGTAAAACTAGTTTTATGGGTCCAAACCTCCCCTCTTCGCGTACCTGATAACATGTTTAGAATAATATAGAAGAGAAAATATAAGTTTACATTAGACCTTTGCACTTTAATATAACATATGTAATAATTATTTGCCTTATTTGGGGGAATCATGTGACTAAGAGTCAACGAATCACAGAGACAGTTGATAAAGCCTATAAACTAACGTAGGGTTACAGATTTATTTTATTCAAATAAACCTGTCAAAATACATATTTGTATAGCTTCCCATCTAAATGCAATAATTGATCACATTGCAACATCAATTCTATAATAATTTCTCATTTATTTCGTGTGTCAGTCATGATGATTTCCAAAACGAGGTCAAATATATCAAAATGTAATCCATATCATTAAACACGAGTATAACATTGTCACTCACAATAAACAGAGTTATCTCCCCACATCTTACCTCATTATCTTCTGCTTAATTCTAATATTGAATACTGACATGGTATGTCATTTCTAGCCTTGAAGATAAGAAGATCATCAAGATATCTCAGTTACATCTGTATAGTTGACACACACATGTCTTTAAAGAAGACACTTTAATAGTAAAACTGTCACACAATCACGGAAAACGAATAACTGAGTTTTCATTCTGTCACGAACATAAACAGGACTTGTACTTTGTTTAATGTTGTTTTCATGGATGCAATTA
Source organism: Bathymodiolus brooksi (assembly GCA_963680875.1). NCBI lineage: Eukaryota > Metazoa > Mollusca > Bivalvia > Mytilida > Modiolidae > Bathymodiolus > Bathymodiolus brooksi. The sequence goes on along the minus strand of OY804580.1, from coordinate 112,054,861 downwards.
GAGACAAACATATCAGCGAGGACATCTTATTTTTTTGCCTTTTATATATAATAAAACCCCATCTAAAAATAACAGATTTTAATAGGAAAGCTGTCACACACAAAAAAAAGAAAACGTTAAAACGCTTTATGTTATCTGTCATGTAAGTAAAGTACATGTACTCTGAACATAGAATATGTTTCATAAAGTACATCTCCATCAGCATTCTTTAATAAAACTAGTATTTACACATACGACATGAAAGGTTTGAAGATACCAAAAAGGTAATCAGAAGCCGTAAATCGAAGAAGGACAGACAACACAATGGCCAATAGATACCAAAGAGGTAATCAGAAGCCGTAAATCGAAGGACAGACAACACAATGGCCAAAAGATACCAAAAAGGTAATCAGAAGCCTTAAATCGAAGAAGGACAGACAACACAATGGCCAACAGATACCAAAAAGGTAATTAGAAGCCGTAATTCGAAGGACAGACAACACCATGGCCAAAAGAAAAGGACAAATAACGATGTACAAAACATTACACAGAAAACTAAAGATCGAGCAACACGAATCCCACTTAAAGCTTATGTGTCACAAAGATTAAGTATATTATGTAATGTATTCTTTATAATAACGCTGTTCGTCCGGTTATATGTAAGAGTTGGTATTTTACTCTCATGTGGAAAGCACTTGCATGACCGCATCCTTTCATTAAGGGGGGGGCCTTAAATCTAGTTTAACCCCGTCACATTTTATTGAAGTGCCTGTACCAAGCCAGGAAAGTGAGCTGTCATGTATTTATGTGTTATGGGTATCTATTTTGTTTCTGTCTACGATGTTGATATTTGATTTGGAATTCTTCAGACAGTGTGGTATTTATTTTCTCCATTTTATTCTTTTAACTTAAACATTTATGCATGTGTTATTTTGATATTTACTAATATTTAATGCTATTTTTAATTTTATTGACCAGTACCACTTCCGGTAAACTAGCCATTTCCGAGAGTATCACCAGACCAGAAGTAGAATATAGAAAAATACCACGCTGTCGAATCAGTTCTAAAATCAAATAGTAAAATCGTAGGAAGAGACAAAATCAATATTGACACACAAGTACATTACCTCTCACGTTCCTGGCTTGGTACATGTACTGCAAGAAAAATGGCGAGCTTAAGCTAGTTTTATGGGCCTACCTTTACTTTTGTTTGTTTAAAGAAAGCTTGAAGTAGAATATAATCCGTCCATAGCATTTGCTATCTACAATTTCACTGATTACCCGAGTATCTGGTTATGGTTCATCCGAACTCAATTATAAGTAACTTTGATTTTGACACAACGAGGTTCAAGAGTGGCATTAGTGGAGAAGATATGGAGAACACTTCTGGAACACATGAGTTCACTTCCGGTGTTGCTCAATCTTATATTTTCTTTTTGTCGACCAAAAATAGTTTTCTTTCCTTTTTCGTTAGACATTACATTGTCTCTCTTTCCTCGATTTATGAACTCGGAATACTTTTTTGGTATCTGCAAACTGTTCTTAGAATATTCAGTTTATTAGCCATTGAAATGTATTAATTACTAAGGTTTTAACTTGTTGTATTAACATACTATTTATATTCATGTCAATAATTCTTCGTGGCACATGATTTCATTTGTGTCCTTGTTAACATTCACCTTATAGAAATCATGTACAAAACCTTTTTTTTTCACAGTCCATTCGATTTATTATTATAATTAGATTATGGTCAATTGATCTGACACATGTCTGACTGAGGGAAATCTCCAGAGACAGTCTGATTTATTTATCATTTTGTATCGATGGCGGGAAGTTCGGTGGGTCTTCGGGTTATACGTCAACCAAATACTGACCACTTTCAATGAAGTTGAAGATTATGTCAGAGGTTGCACGTGACAATTGAAGAGGTTAAAATCGTGCACAGTTTTGATAATTTAGGATTAGATTGATGAGCCAGTCGCCTTGAATGTTTGAACAGAGTTACTGATAATTATGGCAAATGAAAGTCGGTTCCAATTCGTGATTGTAAGAGGAAAACCATTCGTCTTTGCTGCGTCTTACATGATTGTGTGATTACATTTCCAGTAGAATCATTCCTATCGTTTGGTCATTCATCTTTTCTGGAATATTTACACAAATAACGCGTTTGATTTTTTGGGGTGTTTTTGTTGTTGTATGGTTTTTATTTTGGTTTTTTTTTGTGCTATGGGACATAAACAATATATGGGATATTGCCAGACATTGATTGGCATGTATGGAACAAAACAATATGATGGACATAAAAAGGCTGTGGGACTTAATTATAATTACTGTTTCGGTTGTGTTCATCATTTATATGAGTTTAGTGTGACTATTAGGTGAAGAACGCAGAATATTTTTTTTTCACTACTATTGATTATTTTAGTTTCGATTCGAGATCTGCCACAACTTTTCTACTAAATGGGAAAGTAAGAGAAATTTCAATCTTGATTCAGTGGCCCTTAGGAAGATCGACTCCCACCCTTAGGTGTACTCGATTCAACTTGAATTAATTAATTGTGTCAATGCCTTTCGGAAAGTCGGCGTTTTTCGTACTTCAATTTCCTCCACTACTTAAAATGGCTGCCATGGTAAAATTGAAATAGTGTTAAAGTAAAACGTCTTTAATTATATTAATAGAAAACAAGTTAGTATTATAACAAGGTTTTAAAACAAGTTAGTAGTATAACAAGGTTTTAAAACAAGTTAATATTATAACAAGGTTTTAAAACAAGCTAGTATTATAACAAGGTTTTAAAACAAGTTAGTATTATAACAAGGTTTTAATTAAAACTGGATTTTAATGTTCAGTGTCACTCATCTGAAGGTCAATCCTAGCGCCGAGTCAATACAATTGCATGTATTCTGTATGCTGTATGGAGATTAAAGCTGAGTGCAATATCCTTCACGTACATTTTTTATGTCAAATATGCATTTACGTGAATGTGCTGCACTTTAGCAAAATATGTTTTTCATTCATTTCTGATGCAAATAACCAATATCTCTAGTCAGATTAATGTACCCCTGCTCATTGAATACGTAACGAGCAATAAGGCCATTAATGTCGCTGTCCATCAGAATATTAATCAGCACTTCTATCAATTGTATGAGGAATTGAATATTTATGTGACAACAACACCAACTTGAAAATAATTTACAATTGACACATCAATTAAATGTCTTTTTAACAGTATTGTGCAGCCATTTCAATCTGTAATGGAAATCATTGATATTCTTCAGATTTACAACGATTTTAGAAAATAAAACTGGATTATTACATATCCTTCCTTTTTAAGTAGAGATGTTTGTTTATCGGTCCGTAGTAAATTTTATAATATTTTGAAATATGACGTTATAAACAACACTGCTAACTGAAAATGTTTTTAAAAAAATCAAATTTGAAAACAATATCAGACTTCAACATTTAGTATTTGGGCACAAAATTTTCGACAAAAAATATTTTCACCTAAATTGCTTTTTCTTTAACTATATTGACATTTACAATTTACAAATTCTATTATGTATCTGAACAAAAGACAAAGAAAATTGATGTGTGTTTATCTGTTATTTAAAAATGAATTTCAAAGAAAAATGAAGGAAAATAAATTACTAGGAATTAATTCATTATTCCAGAATATATTAAATAAACTGTGATAATATTGTATGAAATAGAATATATTAGAATTATATAGTATAGCTTTATATGTAATTATAGTTTTGAATATTTCCCTGGATAGTCAAAACTGAATTTCACAGGGATACTTTAGAGGAACTTGGATTCTGAAGTAAAAATGTAACAAGAGATACTGAATAAAATCTGTGATATTGGTGCTAAAAAAACAACAACACTGCTAACTAGAATGATCATGGAAATTACCATTTTTTGTGATTGCCTTGGTGAAAAACAACGCGGAACTGGTCACAATTTACAATCTTACACATAGATTTTTAATAACTCTGAGCATATTAAAGAAATAACGTGCAGGCTATTATACAATTACTGCACTTGAACAAGATCAAACGCCTCGTTCAATATTGTTGTACTCTGCTCCATGAAACCTCATATTGATCTCGTTCAAGTGCAGTAATTGTTTTATTACATACGGCTCTATTTTACTCTAATTTTGAAATTTGATGAAAACTTTGAAATTTTGACACTTTTTGAAAATTTTATCATTTTGAATTTTTTTGAAATCTTATGAAATTTTTGAAAGTTTTCAAATTTTATGAAAATTTTGAATTTTTTTTTAAAAAAAATGAAATTTTAAGAAATTTTTGAAATTTTAAAATTAAAAAAAAAATTGACCTTTAAATTTTAATTTTTTTATTTTTATAATTTTGAAATTTTGAAAATTTTGACATTTTATGAAATTTTCTAACATATTGATTAGCAAAAAGCAATTTCTGTGCAATAAAAAACCATATTGCACTCTCGTGCCACGTAATTTCATTCATTGATTTTGCAAGAGAGTTCAATATGATTATTCATTGCACAGAAATTGCTTTTTGCTAATCAATATGTTAGAAAATGGAATGTCACGTGTATTGCTTCTGGCCAATAGAAAAACAGTAAAATAGAGCCTTGTGTAATAATATGATTTATTTCATATAATCGTTTGCAATATCCTTCCTCTATGTTGTATACATAATTGTTACATTTGTTGGCAATGCTACAATACATATTCTTTATTTGACGTGCTGTTTATAGTTTGTTTTGTATATTTCCGGTTCCGGCCAAAAAAATGTATGTATATGATATAACATATGGACGTCACCTTCCATTTCATATTTCATACTTATATCACATTTTTTCGTTATTTTACATGATTGGCATCCATAATGCATAACATGTGTGTCATTTGAACAATTACATTTTGTATATTTAATTATTTAATACCAGTTTAATACTAGTCGATTTTAAAAGCTCATTAGAGCTTGTGTTATATGTATGATTTATATCGACTCTAAATAAAGCTTTGAATTGAATTGAAAAAGTTGTCATTTCACGTAAAAGCTTAGTGTATCATGTTTCATCGTGGTGTTAATACTGGCATTATTTATTTTGTTTTATCCTGCAATAATTACATTACTTCCGTTTTTCATTGAAATGTTACAATATGATTGGCTATGAAGTGGTCACATGATTATAAAAGAGATGTTTCACATCCCAATGAAGCTCAAATCCGAACTTGCACGTGCCTCCATGACGACGTCAGATGTAAACAATCAATGGCGTAGTAATTTCCAACAGCAAATAATATAACACAAATAAAATTCACAACGAAAAATTCAACTATATTAAATTTTGGTGTGATTTAAATACAATTATAAGAATTGAATGCATTCTTTTGAAGTTTCATTGGGGTATGAAAGTGTTGATAGAACTACATTTTCAACATGAAGCTACCGCGCTTCATTGACCGCGCTTCATTGATGAATGTACTTCGGTCAACGCTTTCATACCCCAATGAAACTTCAAAAGAATGCATTAAATTCTTAAATAGTGTGATTTTGAGTACTAATAAAGGGGTAAAGTAAACTTCAGTGTTTTTTTGTCATAGAATTAATAAAGCTTTTCTGGTACCTGATTCGTGTAGAGCAACGGTCAGAAACGGTAACAGTATAAACGTGGACATGATTGATGACACCATGAAAACGATTAGTATATATATTTATTTCTGGTAACCTTTGTTAACACAATGGTATACAGATAACAAATTAAATGCATACATAATACACAATAAGATACAATACAATACATAATACGAAAACAGCTGTACAATATTTACAAATGAGAGAGAGAGAGTTACATTTTTTTTTTCAGCCAGGAGGGCCGACATTTTCATTGATATATCTTATAAAGGTGCAAAGTTTTTTTATTTTCGATTTTTTTGTCAGATTCATTAAAGTACCAAATTTCAGAATATTACAATATTTAAAGTATTTTTTATCTAAACAAGTTTTTCTTTTTTCACTGAAATAATTACATTTTAATAAATAATGGAACTCATCTCCAAGATCTGCTGTGATACATAAATTAAAAATTCTGAGTTCCCTATGTATGTTTTTCCATCGTCCGTATTCAACAGGTAGTTATGGTTATTCAGCCTAAAGCGACAAAAGGTAAATATATCCCTATCGTCGAGGATATTAAGATAATTTTCAAATTCAAATTTATTTTCAAGAAGGCGATAATTTAAAGTTTTCGAGCCGGTATCAATATTTGCATGCCAGGTTTGGTAAAACTGATCTTGGAGACAAGTTTTAACGGAGTTTTTAAGCCATTGTTCACTTATGAAATACTGGTTCAACCATACATATGAAAGGCCACATTCATTTAATATACTCTCTACATAATTTAGCCATAAAAACTGACAATTATTATTTTGTGGTACATATAATGGAATAATGTCATTACTCCGACACTCAATACTCCGACAGTCATTACTCCGACACTTATTACTCCGACAATCATTACTTCGACAGTGACCGATAGTCTTTGCAATTTTGGCGCTTTTAGCAATCCAAATGCAGTACGGGACTGCCCATTTAACTTGAAAGGGGCATGGTTTTTATCCCGGAGTCGGAAGTTTTTCTCGTATGCAGCGCTATTGTTTTTAAAGCTTTTCAGCGCGGCCCAACAAAATATTTTTTACAAAAGAAAATATTATTTCATGTAGAACTAATAAAACTGCTTTCTCTGATTAGTTTGTTTCTTCGATTATCGTCACATTTTCCTCAAAATTCAGGATAGCAAAAATACATGGCCTACCTTTTCAAGTTATCAAGTCGTCTCATAGTTGAGCGACACCTACCTACCATTGCATCAGATGCGTATGGAATTGGGTTTGTTGAAGAGACCCGTACTACCCGCGACCAATACTGCGGGTGCATTGCAACAGTTTCAGACATAAATTGCTTCACTCGCATTCGGTCGAACTCATTGGGCTCGTAATTTTGTGTGTGTTTTCCCCCTTTAGATTGTTGTCTGTGCTCCCCGGGTTTGTATATAAAAGGCCAAGATTGGATTTGGTTTTTTGTTGTTGTTATTTTCCTTCACTTCTTTATTGACTCCGCACAGGACACTTGTAAACACACATAAAATTAACAAATGTCCCAAGTTTGGTAGTATTCTGTTGGGTGTTTCTCGAGAAGATGATGAAAATATTGTTTCCCATAGAGTTTCAATAAAATTTTGACCTTCACAAGTGGTCATTTTGAAATTCGTAAATGGCCCAAAAACTATCAAAACTTCTTAAGGACCTTCATAGAAACATTCACACCAAAGTTCTCAATTTATCATCATAACATTTGTTCCTATCTAGGGCCCATTGATGCCTATGTGCTTCTAGAAGTATTTTCTTGACTGTTTGTTTTGAAACTTTTTGATTAGTTTACAGTTGCTTAAGCTTAGGAATGTTATTCAAAATTTGTTGTAAAGCACCATACCAAAAGGATAACCAGTTTTCATATAATTTTCTGGACTGTGTGTATGCATCCTTCAACAAGGGAAAAGTGTCCAAAATTCCTAATAAAAGTTCCCATATTTCAGAGCTATATAGTAAAACATGTTAAATGGTATGGTCAAAAACATATGTCCTAAGCGACGTCGCTAAGCAAACATTGACGCGCAGGAACACTGAAAACATAGTTCATCTAAATGTTCGACTATATCTTTTATTTTCGTCAATAAAATAAATATAATAATCAATTGCACGTCGTAAATATTGAATATATGATCACTCGTGCCGAAACGCATTCAGATTAAACTCGTGCGCGTAACAAGTTCCGCACACTCGTTTAATCTGATGCGTTTTGCGGCACTCGTGATCATATTTTCCATATCCACTCCGTACAATTATCCTATAGTTGTTTGGAGTTGCGATTAGATATGATATGATGATACAGTCCGGGATGCATGGTCGGAGTATTAATGGGTGTCGGAGTAATGACTGTCGGAGTTATAACTGTCGGAGTAATGACTGTCGGAGTAATGAGATGACCCCCATATAATAACTTGTAAGAAATAATAGATAGTTTAATATCCTTCCCAGTAATCAATTTCGACCAATAGTTTAATGTCTATATCTAAAGGATAACGACCAAGCTCCCCATATATCATACAGTTTGGAGTTGTAGCTTTTAAGTGAAGAATAATTTTGGAAAATTTCAAATGTACCTTTTCCAAAATGTCATTATTGCTGGAACCCCAGATCTCACAGCCGTACAATAATATGTGTCTTACTAATTTATCAAAAAGATCAAGTTGACAGCTGATAGAAAGATTATGTTTCCTCCCCTTTTTCATTACTTCGTACATAGCTTTAATAGCTTTTTCAGGAAGATGATTTTTACAAACATTGAAACTTCCAGTCCGAGAAAAATAAATTCCCAAATAATTGAAATCTTTAACTATCTCAATATTAGTCCCATTATAATTAAAAATAAGATTTCTTGGTAGTCGTCCTTTAGAAAATACTACTATCTTTGTTTTATCAACATTTACTTTCATTTTCCAAGTGTCACAATATAAATAAAATTTATCAAGTAATGTTTGAAGATTGCTTGAGGATTCTGCCATTATGACAGTATCATCTGCATACAAGACGATAAACAATTTCATAAAAATATCTAACCTGCTATCAAGTTCATCAGAAATAGAATTCAATCCCGGAACATTTTCATGTATGAAAAAGTCTTCCAAATCATTTCAAGATAACGAGAATAGAAAAGGGATAAATTTTCCCCTTGTCGGACCCTATTTCACATGGAAAATATTCAGATTTATTTCCATTATAAAATAAACAAGATTTAATATTCTGATACATGTTAAAATAACTTGATACATATTACCATTTATATTATTCAAAAGCATCTTATGCCATAAACCATAGTACGACGCGTGTTTCTGTTCTCTTTAGACAATTTGATAGTTGTATTTAACTTTCTGGCATTTCAGGATAAAACAATATACGTACATTGTCGATAAATATAAAATTAATTTCATTCAATGTACGTATAGTGTATATTTATTTTACTGTCGCTCTGTTTGATGTTATTTATGGAGTTGTTGTTGTTGAATCGTGTACTTTGATGTTTGTCATCGGTGGCTATATATTATGCTTAAATGAAACCTAAATTAACTCTTGCTAACAAAATTTGAGTACTTTACTAAGCCTCCAGTCTACCATTACTGAGCTACAATTTAATTTAACGTATGTAATAAAATTCTGTTCAAATACCATAGCGACACAACAACACTAAAACATCATTAGCGCTTCGCCAATTTTGATTCGTTTTTCCTGTGCAGTATTAGTTAAGTAAACCATCTGGTTCGTTTCAAGGACCGTGTAATATATGACGTGAGAAGTTTAACTAGCGAGTAATTTTAGAATCTGTCAGATCTATGGAAGCATGTTGATGATAATGATTATAGATTAAGATTTAAAACACACGATCGCATTCTTTTACTGGTCTAATTACTTATAATTAAAGCCAAATCTACCACCAACGCTTACTTATCACGTTTGCAATCGAACTGCAGAAAATAATAAATCACAGATTCAGATTCAGATTTAATATTTTATTATAGTCTCACCACATACAAATACACAATAAGATTCACAAAGAACACATAAAACAATACAATAATTGCAATGTATACACCAATCTAAAAAGATTTATGAGAGAGTCACACACATTTACGTTCTGCCTTTTCAACATTTGTTAAAAAAAATCATATTAACGCATGTTAGTATAAACTACGTGGTATACATTGTACTGATATTACGTTTGCTTCGATTCGTATCCCTTACGTCAAAATAATTTTCTGCGTACGACGTCAAAATAATTAGGACACATCCACTGTCTTTTTTAACAAGTTGTGTCATTACATATTGCAATTCATTACGCTCTTATAGCCCTATACCTATAGGGAAATTTCTGAATATCAGTAGTTTTAAAACGGAAAGTATTCTGTCAAAATCTCAATCCATTTGTCGACGATATATTTGGTTTCTAGATAATTATTAATTAAAATGGAAGAGGCTGACCTTAATCACAACGTTGTTTTTAACTCCAATCGCTTTAATTACATACAATTTCAAATTGTTTTACACTGTCAATTAGTTTTACAAATGTCTTGATGAGAGCCCTGTCGTTTTGTAAGTGTAATTGTTATTGTAATTTTTTTGTGAAGTTGTGGCATAATGATGACAGTATTTATATGATTTACTTTGATTATCGTTTTGATAATCTCACATCTGCCAGTGATGAAAATCCGCAGATGTTTTTATCTGTTGGAAGTTAATAGTACCGCTAATATGAGTGAGTGATTGTTGCTTAGCGCCAATTCAGCAATTTTTCAGCAATATCATGGCGAGAACAAGTTAATTTTCAATGAGATGATGATGAGGTCCGCTTTGTACTAGACCAACACGCTGAGTTGGTTTTTATAGTGCTACCTCACTGAAACAACAATTCGCGGGTAGACATGTCGCTCCACTCGGACACATTATTCTGAGTCTTTGCTCGTTCTCCTTAAAGTTGCGTGTTTAGCGGAGAAGCAACAAATACCAATTTTATAGTCTTTGGTTTGACCCGACCGAGGCTCGAACCCACGATCTACCCCACTCGAGGCGAGCACGCTAACCATTACACCACCGATGCGGTTCTCTTTTGTTGTGATTTTGTGGCATAATGAGGACATTTTTTACTTTGATTATCGTTTTGATAATCTCACATCTGTGAGTGATGACAATCCGCAGATGTTTTTATCAGTTGGAAGTTAATATGTAGTACCACTAATGTCTGGTTGTATTGAGCTTAAGTTGGATTTTCTATTATATCTTTCATATATCTGTTCACCTTCATTCAAATCCTGTCCTGTTAATTATATATTTTTTTTAATTTTCTTTCTCTTGTTTTGTTGGACTTCAATGCTTTTCCACGTCATATATTTATTCGTTGTTTGTCCGTGTTGGACAATTATTATGTTCCGTATACAACATCCGGTTTAGCGACATGGGGTAAAATTGTCATCGAACGTTGAAAAACATGGTTAAGTGGATTTTATATTACATTTTTATTTACTTCCAGTCAATAAGCACATAGTATAAAAGAATTTCTCAATCTTAGTGGGTATGCGTAGATACCTGTTGTTATTGAAAAGAATCATTGATTGTAAATAACAATTATTTAATTGTTGTCAATGAGTGATGGTCAAATCCTAAATTAATTAATTTTCTAATCCCTTTTTGCAATTCCTATTTAAAATGGTAGCATTATAACATTGATAATTGATCTTACGTTTCCCGTACATTGTATTTTCGATATTACTAAATCTTAGATACAAATGGTTAGCAAATCTTACTAAAAATTTGCATATATCGAAGTGGTAATTAGAATCCGTAAATCGATCGAAGGACAAACAAGACAAGCAATGATGTTCAAAACACTACACAGAAAAGTAAAGATCGAGTAACACGAACCCCACGCAGAGTAAGCAGTTTCTGCTCCTAATATAGCACCCGTCGTGTTACTCTTGTTACAATCATGATGATAAATCATTAATGAGGAAAGGACTGGATTGATATTGTGACACAGTGTCGGAACGCCAATAAGAAGAGTTTGAAGATATCAAAGGGGTAATCAGAATCCGTATATCGAAGAAGAACAGACAACACAATGGTCAAGAGAAAAAGTACAAAAGGACAAACAACGATCTATAAAACATACACATAAAACGAAAGATCGAGTAACACGAACCCCACTGAAAACCGGGGGTGAACTCAGGTGCTCCGGAAGGGTATGCAGTTCCTGCTCCATTTGTGGCATCCGTCGTGTTAATCTAGTTACAAACCCGGTAATAAGTCGTGAATGAATAAACTTAGCGATGATACATAGAACACATCAATCGTCTAAAATAGAGTTCATTACTAAAAATGAAAAACAAATCTATTTCGCTTAAAGTGATATTGAATTATTTTTAAGAACAAAAGGTTTAAAAAGGATAATTAAGTATAACGTTAATCAGTAAATCTATCTCCATGATATAATTTGAAAGATGTTTAAATGTTCAAGTAACTAAATGCTACATTCCAAATACAACCGGTTACGAGTGAGTGAGTTACGAAAGCCAGCTGATATTAATGGACAATGAAAATAGAATTTAAATTTAAACAAATGTACCGGGTGTTCCTCGCATTTATGAGTATTAGTACCTGAGAGCTATTCATAATGCTATTGTTAAGAGTGAACGAGTACGAGTGAGTTTTGAGTGGATGAGTGAGTGGATGAATGCATGGGTGAGTGATTGAGTGAAATTTGACGTCATGATATTATTTTTTGTGTTCCATAAGCTTTTTTATAGTACACAACGGTGACTATGCGCATGTCATGTGACAAACGAAAAGAAACAATAAAAGCGGATTAAATGTTAAAACATGCACTACAAAGCTAGCAATTGTATTAACCTTTGTACCTCTAAAATTGCATTTATTGCAAAAACTATAGAAACACGACCACTATATCTATTGTTCTTTTATGTTTTTTGCAATAGCAGTTTTTTTTTCTAAATAAAACAAACATTTGACTATATAATAATGTTTTATTGCAAACCAATACACTTCTTTTCTCATTAAGGTATCTTTGTATTCACGTTTACCTGATAATATCTCACATATAACACCCAAATGTGTTTTAAAGACTGCAAAGAAAATTGTTTGTCTACAGCACAACAAATAAAACAGAAATAAATAGTTTATGTTACTCTAAATGTTGTTGTGCATGCAATGTAACAAATTGAAGCTTAACTTAGAAAGTTATGTAATTCTAGGTTAATGTCTCTTACAGCCACTGAACTGATTTGAAAAACAAATTATTATCTTACCATATGTGCCATATACAATTTCAAGAATTAAAAATATATTAAATGGTCTCCAAGGGAACTTTCGGTGTATAGAACTAGGACCTGGAGTCACCACTATGGTGTATAACCCCTTAAGAAAGACTGCGAGCACTCGTCGAGTTACCCTTGTCTTGATATGATATACTGTGTAATAACTAAGACATGTTGTGTGAGTGTTTTATCTGCAAAAAGTCTTCAAAATTGTGTCAAAAAAGATATGCCTGATAATCATAGTTTCCATTGAATTAATAGTGAAATGGGACTACCGAAATCAAGTTTGAAAGAAAGCTTAATCAATTAAAAAACTAACAATTGTATACTATAGATATAGTACAGATATAAGTGTCTGTTAGCACTACACATCTAATAACATACGCTATTGAACATTTTGATAAGGTAACCCGTAGAATAATCAAATCAAATAATGCTGCTAAAATATTGCTAGAGAGAAAACCGGAGAAAATTGAATGAATGTTCTGTAGTTCATCTATTAGAAAGATTAGATCATGTTTTGTCAGATGTTATACATGGAGCATGGTGTGTTTATCATATAATATTGATAACGTGCCTACAATGGAACTCATGTGTGTTTCCATCAATTGTTTGTATGCCCCGTATGAGTATGTTATGATCTGATTTTTCGACTGCTGATATCATTCTTCATTTATTACAAAGGTCCCGGGTTGCTCATTGAGTTAGGTAGTTGGATTACCTATCAACTCATACAAGCCTATCACCAATACGGCGTGGGTTCGCGCCCGGCTTTGGAATTTACAAAAAGGGTGCACTCGACTCGCAGCCGCAAGTGATCAAGTTTACCAGTTGCTTGTCCATGGTTGGTGGTTCTCTCCGGGTATTCCGGCTTCTTCCACCACTAAAACTGGTCGCCATGATATAGCTGAAATATTGCTGAAAGTGGCGTTAAATACCAAAAATACCAAAAATCAATCATTTATTACAACGTATTTACACGTGTTAAAAATGATGTTACATTGTAATTATATAAAAGATCAAAAGTTTGGATGTTTTTGTTGACTTGTTGAAAACAGATTTTAATGGGGAAATTATTTGCCGTTAAATTACAAATGTACTTGGTCTATCAGTTTTTGCAAAGGAAGTTATGTATGAAAATAAAAATGTTTGTCATGGATATCTTTAATGGTCTTACCAGAAACAAACAGTAAGTCCTGGAGACAAAAACGAAAATTACAAAACGTTTCATTTTGTGATATGGTGGTATTTTTAGAATTTTAATTTCAAGCTTAGTTTGACCTTTAAACTCACATTGGTGTATCGACTTCAATATGCAGCAATCACGGTCTTATTTTTGCAGTGTGGATATGATATTTTGTAGTGATATGAATTAATACAAGCTAAATACATTGTACTTTTTTGTGTTTAATGATCTGATGTTAAAGGTTGTTATTTATGTTGTTGGTTAAGTTGATATTGGTGGAATAATTGACCATCACTGTTTAAACTTTTATATTTATAAAACAATATGCCACGAAATAGTTGGTTTATAGGGTGTCGCGCATTCTCTCTTGAAAATTAAATTTTCTGCGGCAAAACAATGATAAATATACATCTACATTCTTACACAGATTCACAGATATAACAATAAATATGATATACATGTATCTGTGTTCCTCCTCTTTTTAACTTTTTGTGTTGTGTTATTATGTATGTTAGTTTGTTTGATTTGTTTTTGTTCTGTACCTGTGTCTATTGTGGCTTGTGTCCGTGGACTTGTCCATTCTTGAGTGTTCTATCCAGTTTTCTCTTTTGTGTTTTCAATAGACAATAGCAAGCACAGAGAATAGTAGATAAATTACAACATACTATAGCTCAGAAAATGATACTTACTTTTCGTATAACATTTCTGTGTCGATTACGAAATCAAAACTCATACTTAAAATCGATTTAATATCAATCAGAAGTTAATATATACTTGTTGTAGAACATTGCAGCATGGATTCCGCAATCAAAACTAATACTTAAAATCGATTTAATATCAATTAGTTGTCAACATAATAATAGGTTTATTGAGATGCCAGATAGTAAAAAGCAAATTATATAATTGCTGGAAAACGTTACGATGGTGATATAGATACCTTAATTACTAAACAATGATAGCTTTATTATTTTTTTGCATGTTTCTTCTTGTAGTTTACATCTCAAATATCATAGAAATTCAACATCTTCGGTGTGAAAGATTTAATTATCGTAGGAATATGACATCGTTAACGAAGATATTTTTTTTTCAAATCTAGAAGGGATTGGATAAAGTTGCTGTGTTAAATATATATCTACATACTGATAGAATGGAAACTTGAATATTTTTATCCATCGTTTGTATGTAGAATATATTGATGAGTATGACATAATATGATTACACTCACTGAAAATAACAACATAATAATAACATAACAAGACTTTTTACAAAATATACATAGGTTAAGGAACAACAGTGGGTAAGCCAGGAGTACAACAGATCTTATTGATATGTTTGATAAATATACATAATTTTCGTAACAGCGATTGTTTTTTGGTAGATAGAAGTTCAAAGAATTTGACAACATTATGTCTTTTCATAAAATATTTTGGAAGAAGCTGCTTGCGTTTATCGTTTAAAGAGGAACACTCTAAAACATAGTGGTATTCATCGCCTAATTTCTGACAATTACATAAATTACAGTACCTGTTTTCTCTATCAATATTTCTCCATCTACCGGTTTCAATCGGTAGATAGTGATTTGTTGTCCTAAATCTACACAGTCTGATTGCATCACCTATATTTAAAATATTGAAATATTCCTCGAATTCGAATTTGGTTTTAAAAATCCTATAATTTAATGCTTTTGAAGAATCTGACAGAGATGTTTGCCAATTCTGTACAAACTGAACTATCAATCGCTGTTTCACAACACATTTTAACCATTCTTTATTATTAACATTTTCTGTTTCCCATATATATGTAAATCCACACTCATTTAGAATTGTTCTGATAAAATAAACCCAATTTAAATTAGTATCACCATTTTCATTCAAATTTCTAGAAAGCCTATAAAATACATTTGAAAATTTAGCCTGCTTACCACTTAAAAGTCTTGCCCAGTATGAAATTGTCCTTACTTTTATATCAATATCAATTGGATACCTGCCTAGCTCACCATAAACCATATAGTTTGGAGTAGAGGACTTTAAATTTAAAAGTATTTTGCAGAATTTCAAGTGAACTCGTTCTAGTGCTTCATTTTTGCCAAATCCCCAGACCTCGCAACCATATAAGAGAATTGGTTTTATCATTTTATCAAAGAGATCTAGCTGGATTTTCACTGATAATTTATATAACCTTCCCATTTTAAGAACTTCGTACATTGCCTTAAGCGCTTTGTCAGAAAGATGCTTTTTAGTAACATCAAAATTACATGTTTTTGTAAAAATTACCCCTAAATAATTAAATTGTTTGACTATTTCGATATCAATGTTCTTATAGGTGAATTTGAGATTTTGTCGTAGTTTTCCAAATCCAAATACCATTATTTTTGTTTTGTTCACATTCACCTTCATTTTCCAATTGTCACAATATTCACCAAAAGCATTTAATTGTACTTGAAGATCTTCAGCTGATTCAGCTAATAAAATTGTGTCATCGGCATATAACATTACAAATATTTTTAGATAAATTTCAAGTTCAGTTTCTAACTCGTCGGTGATACTTTTTAAACCAACTATATCTTTTGTCAGCAAAAATTCTTCTAGATCATTAAGAAACAATGAAAAAAGAAATGGGGACAGGTTTTCCCCTTGTCTAACTCCAATTTCACAGTTAAAATATCCTGTAGTGTGATTTTTATATGAGATACATGACTTAACACTGGTATACATATTGAATATAATATTATACATTTTACCATTTATGTTGTTAAGTAATAATTTGTGAAAAAGGCCATCTCTCCATACTCTGTCAAAGGCTTTTTCAAAATCAATAAATGCACAATATAATTTCTTCTTTTTTGACTTTAAGATTTGAAATAGTGTAAATATAGAGAAAATATTATCTAGTGTTGAATAACTTTGCCTGAAACCACTTTGATTTTCTTTAAGTATCATGAATTCTTCAGTATAATCATTTAATCTTGCATTCAGTATTGCAGTAAACAGTTTCCCCAAACAACTAACTATTGTGATTGGTCTATAATTCATTGGGTCTTTAACATCGCCTTTGTTTTTATAAATTGGCTTAATAATCCCATTTAACCAACTTTGAGGTAATACACCTGTGTCAAAAATTATATTAAAAAGTTTTTCATAAATATGAATGAAACGATTTGATGTGGATTTAATGTACTCATTTATAATTTCATCTTCCCCACAAGCTTTATTATTCTTTAAATTTTTTATACATTTGAAAATTTCATTCTGAGAAATATACCCATTAATATGTACATTAGAGTCATTTGGAAGTTCATTTTGTAGTGTCGTTGACTGTTGTTCATCGAGTCCTTTCGTATTTAAATCTTTAAAAAATTCATATAAGGTATTGATTTCAATATTTGGTTGTTGTTTTCTCTTATGTCCACCTAATATATTCCAGAAATGTTTGGGATTATCTCTTGAGGCATTTTTTAAATCATCTGAAATTTTTTTACAGTAAATTTTATACTTTTCATCCATAATTTTCTTATAACCCTTTTCATCATCGATCATAATTGAACGATTTCTTATAGTGTTATTCAACTTATAACGTCTCTTAGATTTTCGATATTTTTGTCTGGCAAATTTACAGTCTTGGTCAAACCAAGGTTTTTGATTTTGACCATTTTTATTCTTGTTAATTTTACTATCAATGTTTTTACAATTAAATGTTCCAAATGTTTTCTTGGCAGAACCTGGGAAGATATTACCAAGGTCCTCTAACAATGAGTCTATTATCGCTTGATCTGTGACACCAATTTCATTTTGCCAACGTGAAAGTTTCTGTTCGAAAGTATGTAATTTTTCTTCGTGTATGTTTTCTTGAAAATCTGTTACCTTCTCATTTTCCCATGATTTTATTTTAGCTTTCGAGTGATTAGTTTTCCTAACAGTATTACTATTGCTATCATTATTGTTTAAGTTAACAGATAATAAAATGTGTAGTGGTGCGTGGACATATGAAAACAATTTACTACTTTCTAGAATATCAAAGTCAAAAAATAATTTTAGAAGTTCAGGACTAGTAATACAATAATCAACAACGCTAGCATTTCTACATGTAAATCTACCAATATTTTTATCATTACCCACTCTTCCATTAACTATAAACATACTATTTCCTTTACAAAAATTTAACAATAGATTACCAAACTTATTTTTAGATTTATCCATACTAATTCTGTTGAGTGGCATTTTCAAATCATTCAGTACGTTTGTAAAATTGTCAACAAAGTCAGTAATATAATCATCAACATGTCGGTTTTTGATCAAATCAACAAAATCAGTGTCAGTTGCCGTCCTCGCGTTAAAGTCCCCCAAAAGACATATATATTTAGATTTATTTGAAAAAGACAAGTATTCCTGTTGCAATTCACTAAAAGCGTCTTCGGGTGAGTATTTGGTATACTCTGGTGGTATATATACAACACCAAAAAATACGGGCTGATCTGTTTTAAAGAGTTGCTCACTACATTTGAACCACATAACATATTTACTGTCAGTATTAACAATGTCTATATGTTTTGCTAAATTATCTTTAAAACCTACCATGATACCACCCGAACGGTTTTTTGTAATTTTTTTCCTATTGATTGCTGAAATACTGCTTAAGCTGGCTTTCAACACTAACAAATCAATCAATAGATCAATCAGTTAAGAAACTTTTCAATATAAAACGTAGATATTTAGCGTACACGACACGCTTCTGGAATATTCTTCATCAGGTACGGTCAAAGATAGGAAATAGTCAATTAATAAGTTTTTCTGGTGGTGTCATTAATCAGGTGCGATTTTTTGCGTTGAATAAACGTTAGAGAAAACCGAAGGAGCAATCAAGAACGAACAATCCAGAGACACTGGCAACATTGGGTACATAAGACACATGACGAAGTCAACAGAAACACAACAACACGACACAAGACAACATAGAAAACCAAAATGATGAGCACCACTCGGATCTCAGCAAAACTCAGGGGTGATCCCACCGTGTTAGTCGTTCACACGGATCTCAGCAAAACTCAGGGGTATATTCGTTGAACTTTGATACTAAAAATCTAGAATCCACCATTATAATACAGTTATTGACTTAACTTAATTGTCCAGAAAGGACAATATTTACTACAGAAAATGTGAAATCGTCAGAAATCCATTCGTATATTAACATTTTCGTGATATATTTCTCTAAAATTTCCCACTATTTATTCATAACAATTACATTCATCACATCGATATCTTGTTTTCTTGATAAAGGCAGAAAAAGATCGCAAAATGCTGACTGCCCTCTGTACAAGACCAAAAGAATACGAATACATGTTTTAATGCTACGAATATGTCTTTAATATCGTATGGTAGTTGGATTTACAAGTACCTATGCAATCAATGCTTATCACCACTAACGCTACGAGTTCGAATCCCGCACAGGCGAGGTGTACTCGATAAAACATTATGTGATAAAGTTTGTCAGTGACTTGTGTGTGTGATAAAGTTTGTCAGTGACTTGTGTGTGTGATAAAGTTTGTCAGTGACTTGTGTGTGTGATAAAGTTTGTCAGTGACTTGTGTGTGTGATAAAGTTTGTCAGTGACTTGTGTGTGTGATAAAGTTTGTCAGTGACTTGTGTGTGTGATAAAGTTTGTCAGTGACTTGTGTGTGTGATAAAGTTTGTCAGTGACTTGTGTGTGTGATAAAGTTTGTCAGTGACTTGTGTGTGTGATAAAGTTTGTCAGTGACTTGTGTGTGTGATAAAGTTTGTCAGTGACTTGTGTGTGTGATAAAGTTTGTCAGTGACTTGTGTGTGTGATAAAGTTTGTCAGTGACTTGTGTGTGTGATAAAGTTTGTCAGTGACTTGTGTGTGTGATAAAGTTTGTCAGTGACTTGTGTGTGTGATAAAGTTTGTCAGTGACTTGTGTGTGTGATAAAGTTTGTCAGTGACTTGTGTGTGTGATAAAGTTTGTCAGTGACTTGTGTGTGTGATAAAGTTTGTCAGTGACTTGTGTGTGTGATAAAGTTTGTCAGTGACTTGTGTGTGTGATAAAGTTTGTCAGTGACTTGTGTGTGTGATAAAGTTTGTCAGTGACTTGTGTGTGTGATAAAGTTTGTCAGTGACTTGTGTGTGTGATAAAGTTTGTCAGTGACTTGCGGCAGGTCGGTGGTTTCCTCTTGGTACTCCGATTTCCTCCACCAAGAAAACTGACGTCACGATATAGCTTTACCATAACACTTGATCTTCTTGTATCAATATCTTAGCTTCATGTTCATTATCCATGTAATAGTACCGACCTATATAATGTGAATACCAACTGAATGCAATATCCGTTCTGTGCAATCAAAACAGTGTCTGTCAAAAGTAAAATGCATTCACTTTATTTAACTGATATTTTCCAACTGCACTTTATTTGTATATAATAATACCAACCATCTACTATTCCATCCAGTGTTTTTTCATCATTACAAATTGTCAAAGATATATAAAGTTTAATAAGAGACGAATTTGATAGATCCAATTATATAACAATGTTGTCCCTTATGAATATTTGAAATATAAATTTTATTATTCATAAAAGTACCAGGGAGTACAATCAAGCGTTAATTTAGATGAAACATATAGAATTGATGTTACATAAAAAGACGTCAGTAACTGATGAACCATTCGGGCGATATTGTTTCCCCTCATCACAACACATTGTTCCTAATCATAGCTCACAGCTGGTGACAATATCGGTTGTCAATAGCCTGTTGATTAGAGAAAACGGGTCTTAAAAGGAGCCTCGTTTCGGCAACTCCCGTAGCTGTGGTAATCGTAATCATTGAAAGAGTAATATTATTTTCATTGAAAACGTATCGATATTATAAACGTAAGGTATTGACTCGCTTTCATTAATTTCCCTATAATGTAAGTCAAGATGGGGCATTCATCTACGTCGCCTTGTGTACAGATTAAGGTCGATACGACCTAACAATAGCGAACATTCTGATATTATTTCTATGGAGAGCCGATCAGGAAATCCAATAGTAATGTTGTATACATTTGAAGTATACATCCTCAACATGAATTAACTTTCAATGGCGTCAAACTTTCTTCTTATTCAATTTTAATCTTATTCTATTGTAGAAATATTTTGTCGATATTCAACTAAATGAACATTCAATGGTTCCCTGATTTCTAATAATTATATAATCATGCTTTCATATTACTTAATACCCAATTCCAAAAGCTGTTACATTTCAACATTTGGTTTGAATTCAATACAACCCAATTGTCGATTTTATTACTAGTAACGTCTTTCTAGTGGGCAAGCGGAGACGTCGTAGTCGTGATCGTATGATAATTTGATTTACAACTACCTATGCAATCAGTGCCTATCACCACTAACGTTGAGAATTCGAATCCCACTGAGGCGAGGTGGACTCAATACAACATTATGTGATAAAGTTTGTCAGTGACTTGCGACAGGTCGACGGTGTTCTCCGGGTCCTCTGGTTTCCTCCACCAATAAAACTGACTTGATTTCTCAAAGGCTTTCGATAAAGTTTGGCACAAAGGTTTGATACATAAAATGAATTGTTATGGAATAAAAGGGAATTTACTAAAATGGTTTGAAAATTATTTATATTGTAGACACCAAAAAGTAGTAAATAGAGATTCTTCGTCCTCATATGTGTCTGTGTCTGCTGGGGTCCCCCAAAGGTCTGTTCTTGGTCCTCGGTTATTTCTGGTTTACATCAATGCTATTGGTGATAAGCTTCTCTCCTTAAGCCGTTTGTTTACTGATGACACTTCCCTTGGCTATGCAAGCCAAGATGAAGATCAAATAAAATATGTCATAAGTCATGATCTACATCAACTTGGTGACTGGTCAAAGAGATGGTTGATGTCTTTCAACCCAGACATAACTGAAATCATGCTTTTTAAAAATGTAGAAAACTCAACAAATTTTTATTTCTATTTTGATGGAAAATTAATTCCACTTACATCAGACCATAAACATTTGAGGATAACATTTAGCGAGGAAGCAAAATGGAATAAACGTGTAGAAAATATAATAAAAAGTGTCTCTAAACATATATGTGCTTTGCGTAAATTGAAATATAAATTAAATAGACAAAATTTAGAGAAATTATACTTAATTTACATTCGACCAATATTTGAGTATGCATGTGAGGTCTGGGACAACTGTGGTGTCTCTAATTCGTGCAAATTGGAGAGGCTACAGTTGGAGGCAGTTAGAATTATCACCGGACTTCCAATCTTTACCAACACAGAATATCTATATAGCGAAACTGGCTGGGAGAGATTGGAAGAAAGAAGAACTAGGAGAAAGCTCCAATTATTATATAATATCCAAAACGGTAGCACACCCTCTTATTTACTCGATCTTATTCCCCCAACAATTCAAAATAAGACTAGTTATCCCCTTCGAAATGGCAACGATATTATTGTTCCATTCTGTAGACTATCTTTAACTAGAGATTCTTTCGTCTCAGCTACAGTAAGGGAATGGAATAACCTTAATCTTTCAGTGCGTAATCTTGACACATTATCTAAATTTAAAAAGGCAATCCGCAGTTCAATCTCAATGTCAATTCCGGGACACTATTCTTATGGTCCTAGAAAACTAAATATAATTCTAACATAGCTTCGCTGCAATGCATCCTTCTTGAAATACGATTTATGTAAAGTTAAAATTTTATCAAATGCTTCCTGTAACTGTGGCGCACCATGTGAAAATTCTCACCATTTCTTTTTTGATTGTGATAAATATACAGATAATAGGGAAATATTATTTAATAGTCTTAACTGGCTACCATCTAACATTAATATTGATGTAAATCTACTGACAAAAGGAAGTGATCTCCTAACATATCAAGAAAATATAACTATTTTTAAACATGCTTTTAAATATATTAAAGACTCCAAAAGATTTATAATTGTCTAAATGATCTAAAGAACCAACACACATCTCCAAAAGTATTTATCTCTTTTCTTTTTTTCTTTTTTTTTCGTATATTGTCTAAACCTATGTTTTTGTATATAATCATTCTTTGTATATTTAACTCTATGCTATTATATACATATTATATTATTTCATTGCGCATGCTATTCCATATTGTAAATTATTGTGCTCGGGAGAAGACTTCATAAGTTGGAAAAACTTGTGTCCGATCCCTATTTGTTATATTTAGCAAATAAAAATATGCTTAAGCTGAAATTAAAAATAAAACTGACCGCCACGATATAACTGAAATATTGTTGAAAGTGGCGTTAAACACCATAAACATAAACCAACCTGATTTCTAAACATTATATAATCATACTTTCATATTACCTAATATTTGATACCAAAAGCTGTTACATTTTAACATTTGATTTGTATTCAGCACAATCAAATGGTGGATTTAACCGCACCGGTGGCGTAATGGTTAGCGTGATCGACTCGAGTGCGGGTAGATCGTGGGTTCGAGCTCCGATCGGGTCAACCCAAAGACAATAAAATTGGTATGTGTTGCTTCTCTGCTAAGCACGCAGCATTAACGAGAAAGAGCAAAGACTAGTTGGCTCGGAATCAGAATAATGTGTCCGAGTGGAGCGACATCTCTATCCGCGGACTGTTGTTTCAGTTAGCTAGCACTATAAAAATCCAACTTAGCGTGTTGGTCTAGTACAAAGTGGACCTCATCATCTCATTGAAAATTAACTTGTTCTCGCCATGATATAGCTGAAAAATTGCTGAATAGGCGTTAAACAACAATCACTCACTTACCTAATTGTGGATTTCGCTACTAGTAACATCTTTACAGCAGAAAAGCCATTTTACCAGAAAATAATAAAACGAAAAGATAAAATATATCACACTGTCGTACATTTCCAAAATCCAATAAACAAATCGTAGAAAGAGGCAAAACCGTCACCCCTAACACACAAATACATGACCTCTAACACACAAATACATGACCTCTAACACACAAATACATGACCTCTAACACACAAATACATGACCTCTAACACACATATACATGACCTCTAACACACAAATACATGACCTCTAACACACAAATACATGACCTCTAACACACAAATACATGACCTCTAACACACAAATACATGACCTCTAACACACAAATACATGACCTCTAACACACAAATACATGACCTCTAACACACAAATACATGACCTCTAACACACAAATACATGACCTCTAACACACAAATACATGACCTCTAACACACAAATACATGACCTCTAACACACAAATACATGACCTCTAACACACAAATACATGACCTCTAACACACAAATACATGACCTCTAACACACAAATACATGACCCATCACTTTCCTGGCTTGGCAAATGCACTTCATTAATAGTATGGGCTCGAATCTCCCCTCTTTACAGAAACGATGTGTGAATCTCCCCTCTTACAGAAACGATGTGTGAATCTCCCCTCTTACAGAAACGATGTGTGAATCTCCCCTCTTACAGAAACGATGTGTGAATCTCCCCTCTTTACAGAAACGATGTGTGAATCTCCCCTCTTACAGAAACGATGTGTGAATCTCCCCTCTTACAGAAACGATGTGTGAATCTCCCCTCTTTACAGAAACGATGTGTGAATCTCCCCTCTTACAGAAACGATGTGTGAATCTCCCCTCTTTACAGAAACGATGTGTGAATCTCCCCTCTTACAGAAACGATGTGTGAATCTCCCCTCTTTACAGAAACGATGTGTGAATCTCCCCTCTTACAGAAACGATGTGTGAATCTCCCCTCTTTACAGAAACGATGTGTGAATCTCCCCTCTTACAGAAACGATGTGTGAATCTCCCCTCTTTACAGAAACGATGTGTGAATCTCCCCTCTTACAGAAACGATGTGTGAATCTCCCCTCTTTACAGAAACGATGTGTGAATCTCCCCTCTTACAGAAACGATGTGTGAATCTCCCCTCTTTACAGAAACGATGTGTGAATCTCCCCTCTTACAGAAACGATGTGTGAATCTCCCCTCCTTACAGAAACGATGTGTGAATCTCCCCTCTTACAGAAACGATGTGTGAATCTCCCCTCTTTACAGAAACGATGTGTGAATCTCCCCTCTTACAGAAACGATGTGTGAATCTCCCCTCTTTACAGAAACGATGTGTGAATCTCCCCTCTTACAGAAACGATGTGTGAATCTCCCCTCTTACAGAAACGATGTGTGAATCTCCCCTCTTACAGAAACGATGTGTGAATCTCCCCTCCTACAAAAACGATGTGTGAATCTCCCCTCTTACAGAAACGATGTGTGAATCTCCCCTCTTACAGAAACGATGTGTGAATCTCCCCTCTTACAGAAACGATGTGTGAATCTCCCCTCTTACAGAAACGATGTGTGAATATCCCCTCTTACAGAAACGATGTGTGAATCTCCCCTCTTACAGAAACGATCTGTGAATCTCCCCTCTTACAGAAACGATGTGTGAATCTCCCCTCTTACAGAAACGATGTGTGAATCTCCCCTCTTACAGAAACGATGTGTGAATCTCCCGTCTTACAGAAACGATGTGTGAATCTCCCCTCTTACAGAAACGATGTGTGAATCTCCCCTCTTTGCAGAAGCGATGTGTGAATCTCCCCTCTTTACAGAAACGATGTGTGAATCTCCCCTCTTACAGAAACGATGTGTGAATCTCCCCTCTTACAGAAACGATGTGTGAATCTCCCCTCTTTACAGAAACGATGTGTGAATCTTTCCTCTTACAGAAACGATGTGTGAATCTTCCGTCTTACAGAAACGATGTGTGAATCTCCCCTCTTACAGAAACGATGTGTGAATCTCCCCTCTTACAGAAACGATGTGTGAATCTCCCCTCTTTACAGAAACGATGTGTGAATCTCCCCTCTTACAGAAACGATGTGTGAATCTCCCTTCTTTACAGAAACGATGTGTGAATCTCCCCTCTTACAGAAACGATGTGTGAATCTCCCCTCTTACAGAAACGATGTGTGAATCTCCCCTCTTTACAGAAACGATGTGTGAATCTCCCCTCTTTACAGAAACGATGTGTGAATCTCCCGTCTTACAGAAACGATGTGTGAATCTCCCCTCTTACAGAAACGATGTGTGAATCTCCCCTCTTTACAGAAATGATGTGATCATGTATGAAAAGCTGGAAGATACCAAAGAATTATTCAGAAGCCGTAAAAGGACAGACAATGCAATGGTCAAATGAAAAAGGACAAAAGGACAAACAATGATCCATAAAGCACTACACAGAAAACTAATGATTGAGCAACACGAATCCCACTGTGAATATGAAAAACGGAACATATCCGTGGCCATTTGTGACACAGGTTTGCGTAACGTGCTTGGAACATATCCGTGGTCATATGTGACACAGTTTTCCGTAACGTGGTTGGAACATATCCGTGGTCATATGTGACACAGTTTTCCGTAACGTACTTGGAACATATCCGTGGTCATTTGTGACACAGTTTTCCGTAACGTGATTGGAACATATCCGTGGTCATATGTGACACAGTTTTCCGTAACGTACTTGGAACATATCCGTGGTCATATCTGACAGGTTTGCGTAACGTGTTTGGAACATATTTGTGGTCATATGTGACACAATTTTCCGTAACGTGCTTGGAACATATCCGTGGTCATATGTGACACAGTTTTCCGTAACGTACTTGGAACATATCCGTGGTCATTTGTGACACAATTGTTCGTAACGTGCTTGGAACATATCCGTGGTCATATGGGATAGTTTTCCGTAACGTGTTTGGAACATATCCGTGGTCATATGTGACAGTTTTGCGTAACGTGCTTGGAACATATTCGTGGTCATATGTGACACAGTCTTCCGTAACGTACTTGGAACATATCCGTGGTCATACGTGACACAGGTTTCCGTAACGTACTTGGAACATATCCGTGGTCATTTGTGACACTGCTTTTCGTAACGTGCTTGGAACATATCCGTGGTCATATGTGACAGTTTTCCGTAGCGTGTTTGGAACATATCCGTGGACATTTGTGACAGTTTGCCGTAACGTGCTTGGAATATATCGTGGTCATATGTGACACAGATTTCCGTGGCGTGTTTTCCTCATGAATTTGCAGTTCTGCCGACTAATAAAGGGGGACTGATGTCGATATCTTAAATAAAGACCTGGGGACGTGATGTTTTTTTTAATTAGACTTTCCCTATATATTTTTTTAACACAAACCATATCAGGACTTCCACAATGGCAGTCTAAATATTAGCCCTATGTATTTCTTTCTATACATCGATTTGCTAAATAGCACACTTATACATATTGCATAAGAGATAAAAAAAAATTGTATGCTTTCGGGTTTTCCCAGTTTTCCGGTTGTTGACCGATTTTGTCTGTTTATATACTTATGAGTTTTTATTTTCCCTTTGGAAGATTGTGCGGAGGTCGGTAATTTTGTTATTACCCTTATTTAAATATCATGTATTCCCTTTGATGTAATCAAAATATATTGACTGAAATTGTTTTGCATGTTGAATATGTTGAATAATTTAACAAACAGAAATAAAGATAAAATAACAAGGGATGGTTTTATATGTGCAATGAACTATGAAGCTATGAACATCCCAATGTTGAATTATACATCCAGGTTTATTAGAAAGTTTTGACATTTACTGGATATTAATTACATTCTCATAATTAATGATATTATATGTTATTCAGCTATCAGACAGGGTATATAATGTGACATTCCCGGCTTAGGATCTATATTCCCTGAGGCACAGTCGAAGGGAATATACATCATAAGCCGGGAATGTCACATTATATGCCCTGTCTGATAGCTGAATAACAGATATATTACGGATTTAACCTTTTTTTTTTAAATACAACATCCAACTGTATTAAATAGATTTCCCTCTTTTATTTTCATTTTTCGTATCTCTAGATGTCCGTTTCCGTATCTTTGACGTCATTCTTCAAAGATTAAAATATCACATAACAAAACAACGGGTTTGCGAAACAGTTTGAATAATTTAAATGTTAGCAACATGTAAATAAAACCTTGGTGTGGCCCCATGACGTCGATAGTTTTCAAGGCTCAACGTTTTGCTTACTTGTTATGGTACAGCCGTGGAACATAGGAGTTTGCTGGATCGATCAGGTATTTGTGACAGAATTAACCGTTGTAATATTTTTTTGTTCATGCAGCCGTTTTGAGTATAAAAACAGCATTTAATTTGGTAAAAATACATTTATTATTCCGTATTATACCATTGATTCAGTGAAGCGTAATGTTTTGTCGTCCATGTCTTAATCTTTTTTGGGGACTGAAATATATACCCCGTCTGTTTTCCGAATATATGCTGACATTCAGGGCTGAAGAACCAATGAAAATATGTGTAACAAACTAAATTCGTAATATTATATGTTATTCAGCTATCAGACAGGGTATATAATGTGACATTCCCGGCTTATGATCTATATTCCCTGAGGCGCAGCCGAAGGGAATATAGAGCATAAGCCGGAAATGTCACATTATATACCCTGTCTGATAGCTGAATAACAAATATATTACGGATTTAACCATTTTTTTGTTAAATACAGAACCAAACTGTCGTATAAAATGTTTTTTAATTTTTTTTTATTTATTTTTTTTTGTTTGTTTCCTTTTTGTTTGTTTATTTTTATTTTCCTTTTGGTTTTTTTTACCACGTACATAGTCCCAATTCATATTTAAAACCTTATTAAATATTTTGCATCTTTTATTTTCATTTTCCGTATTTCTAGATGTCCCTTTTCGTACCTCTGACATTCTTTGTTCAATGACGTTAAATATTTGTCACTTGATATTTTATGTACTGAGGTGTCTCATAAAGGAAAATCCTGTTCAATATTTCTAAATCAACACAATTTCATATGCAGTAAATTTAATAAACTTTATAGTTATAACATTAATATATTACATAACAAAACAACGGGTTTGTGAAACAATTTCAATAATTAAAATGTTAACAATAAGCAAAAACTTGGTGTGGCCCCGTGACTTCGAAAGTTTTAAAGGCGGAAACTTTAACACACTTTCACTTGTTGATTGCTATGTTCAAATTTGTAATGGTACAGCCGTGGAACATGGGAGTTTGCTGAATTGTTCTGGTGTTTGTGACGGAATTAACTGTTGTAAGAGTGTTATAATCACAAAATAAATCATCATAATTTACATCCAAAATGTCAACGACGTCCGTAACCGACGATGAAACATGTGTATTGGCTCTCATTTGAACAAGTGATGTTGAACTTGAACTGTTTTGTGTCGGCGGCATGAGTTGCAACCGGGAAGTACTGTGCGGTGGCATTATTGAGGATAGTTGAGATGGTTGCTCTCCACGAACAGAACTTGTGATAATGTCTCCCATAACTTGTTTTTCCTTTGATGAAACACGTTGATATACTGCAACTGACGAGGCAGATTTGTGTCCGGTAACTGCCATAATTTGTGCCATTGAACAGTTTCTTCCGAGGATAGTTACACCCGTTGCACGAATTGAGTGGTTGGTGTAGATTTGTGAAAGGTATATTTTAATTTTTTATTGAAGAAAAGAATATCTTTTTTGTTCATACAACCGTTTTGAGTTTAAAAACAGCATTTAATTTGGTAAAAATACATTTATTATTCCATATTATGATATTGATTCAGTGAAGAGTAAATATTTCTGTTTTTGTCAACCACGTTGTTATTGTTTTTTGGGGCCCAAATGAGGGAGACCGAAAACGTACATATATACCCCGTCTGTTTTCCGAATATATGCTGACATTCAGGGTTGAATAACCAATGAAAATATGTGTAACAAACTAAATTCGTAATATATGCTGACATTCAGGATTGAAGAACCAATGAAAATATGTGTAACAAACTAAATCCGTAATATAACGTGATATATTATATGTTATTACATACTTAGTTCAAATAAAGGCATTTTTGTATGACCAATATGACCGGAAGTAAACTGTCCATATTTTCACACCATAGGAAATTAACCGGTTATTGGATTACTACAACATCATTTCCATATCGAGGTTCATATTGGCCCCAGGCCAATATGGGCCTCGACTTCGTCTCAGGCCAATATGGGTGTCTCTTTTCTAGATGTCGGAAGTATGTAATAAATAGTTTAATACATGGACATTTCCATATTGGCCTGGTTATCATCCCTCGACCCATATTGGCACTCGACTGCGTCTCGGGCCAATATGGGGGTCTCGGGATGATAACCAGGCCAATATGGAAATGCCCATGTATTAATCTGTAATTATTCGGGTTCTAGATAGGGAATATAACGTCACATTTTGGCTACAGAATTATATATCTCGAGCCGTTAGACGAACAGCATAAAAACAGCTCCATTCTACATTTATATCAGTTTCATCTATATGTATATCAGTTCCATCTATATTTATATCAGTTCCATCTATATTTATATCAGTTCCATCTATATTTATATCAGTTCCATCTATATTTATATCAGTTCCATCTATATTTATATCTGTTCCATCTATATTTATATCTGTTCCATCTACATTTATATCAGCTCCATCTATATTTATATCAGCTCCATCTATATTTATATCAGTTCCATCTACATTTATATCAGTTCCATCTATATTTATATCAGCTCCATCTATATTTATATCAGTTCCATCTATATTTATATCAGTTCCATCTATATTTATATCTGTTCCATCTACATTTATATCAGCTCCATCTATATTTATATCAGCTCCATCTATATTTATATCTGTTCCATCTATATTTATATCTGTTCCATCTACATTTATATCAGTTCCATCTATATTTATATCAGTTCCATCTATATTTATATCAGTTCCATCTATATTTATATCTGTTCCATCTATATTTATATCAGTTCCATCTATATTTATATCAGTTCCATCTATATTTATATCAGCTCCATCTATATTTATATCAGCTCCATCTATATTTATATCAGTTCCATCTACATTTATATCAGTTCCATCTATATTTATATCAGCTCCATATATATTTATATCAGCTCCATCTATATTTATATCAGCTCCATCTATATTTATATCAGTTCCATCTACATTTATATCAGTTCCATCTATATTTATATCAGTTCCATCTATATTTATATCAGCTCCATCTATATGTATATCAGTTCCATCTACATTTATATCAGTTCCATCTACATTTATATCAGTTCCATCTATATTTATATCAGTTCCATCTATATTTATATCAGTTCCATCTATATTTATATCAGTTCCATCTATATTTATATCAGCTCCATCTATATTTATATCAGTTCCATCTACATTTATATCTGTTCCATCTATATTTATATCTGTTCCATCTATATTTATATCAGTTCCATCTATATTTATATCAGTTCCATCTATATTTATATCAGCTCCATATATATTTATATCAGTTCCATCTATATTTATATCTGTTCCATCTATATTTATATCAGTTCCATCTATATTTATATCAGTTCCATCTATATTTATATCAGTTCCATCTATATTTATATCAGTTCCATCTATATTTATATCAGTTCCATCTATATTTATATCTGTTCCATCTATATTTATATCAGTTCCATCTATATTTATATCAGTTCCATCTATATTTATATCTGTTCCATCTATATTTATATCAGTTCCATCTATATTTATATCAGTTCCATCTATATTTATATCAGCTCCATCTATATTTATATCAGCTCCATCTATATTTATATCAGTTCCATCTACATTTATATCAGTTCCATCTATATTTATATCAGCTCCATCTATATTTATATCAGTTCCATCTATATTTATATCAGTTCCATCTATATTTATATCAGCTCCATCTATATTTATATCTGTTCCATCTATATTTATATCAGTTCCATCTATATTTATATCTGTTCCATCTATATTTATATCAGTTCCATCTATATTTATATCAGTTCCATCTATATTTATATCAGTTCCATCTATATTTATATCAGTTCCATCTATATTTATATCAGTTCCATCTATATTTATATCAGTTCCATCTATATTTATATCAGCTCCATCTATATTTATATCTGTTCCATCTATATTTATATCAGTTCCATCTATATTTATATCTGTTCCATCTATATTTATATCAGTTCCATCTATATTTATATCAGTTCCATCTATATTTATATCAGTTCCATCTATATTTATATCAGTTCCATCTATATTTATATCAGTTCCATCTATATTTATATCTGTTCCATCTATATTTATATCAGTTCCATCTATATTTATATCAGTTCCATCTATATTTATATCTGTTCCATCTATATTTATATCAGTTCCATCTATATTTATATCTGTTCCATCTATATTTATATCAGTTCCCTCTATATTTATATCTGTTCCATCTATATTTATATCAGTTCCATCTATATTTATATCAGTTCCATCTATATTTATATCTGTTCCATCTATATTTATATCAGTTCCATCTATATTTATATCAGTTCCATCTATATTTATATCTGTTCCATCTATATTTATATCAGCTCCATCTATATTTATATCAGTTCCATCTACATTTATATCTGTTCCATCTATATTTATATCTGTTCCATCTATATTTATATCTGTTCCATCTATATTTATATCAGTTCCATCTATATTTATATCAGTGCCATCTATATTTATATCAGCTCCATCTATATTTATATCTGTTCCATCTATATTTATATCAGTTTATTCTGTGTTCCATTAGCCCGTTTAACCCCACCACATTTGGGTGCCTGTCCCAAGCCAGGACCTGGATTTCTAAAGCCATATGTCGTGGTCTTTTTGTGTTCAGTGAGTTCAGTTCAGATGAGAGGTCATTGGTCGTTTTGTTGATATTGGTGCAATGGATCACCATTACTGTTGAAACTTTCTTTTCATAATTATTTAACTGACCAGCACAATGATATGATAGGATACGTAATAGGATATAAAACCAATGCTAGAACTGACAGGCGAGTGACATTTTAATCAATTGATCACGTGATATATATCTACGGCTCCATCCATATACATAGCCTGGTGTACCCATTCGGGTCTCCAATGCCAGTACAGCATTTTTCAATACTCCATAATATAAACAATAGGTTTATATGAATTATATAATTCATATGTCATTGTCTTGATCATTTTCATTTCGAATCCCGCCTATTGCAAGGTCTACTCGATACAGCATTATGCGATAAAGTTTGTCAGTGATTTGCGGCAGGTCAATGTTTTTCTCCGCTTGGTTTTCGCCAATAATTCTATGTGTTTGTCTACCTGATATTAGGCGTGCTTAATATTAGAACAGTTTTCGATGAGGGTGTAACATATTGTGACTTCGTTATGTTGCCATAGTGATGTATTACATACAAATACAGTTTTATTTGATTTATTTCAGTTTCACGATCTTTAGTTTTCTATGGAGTGTTTTAGTAGATCGGTGTTTGTCCTTTGGTCTTTTTTTCTTTTGATTACCCCGCTTCTAGCCTTTCGTTCGGTCGCCACCATAACCTGGTTAACCGCTATATCTGTGTTACAAAAAAACACATGATATATTCCGTTTGTCGTAATCATAATTCGGTCCTTTATCATTTGTTTGTAGCAAGAGTAACACGACGGGTGCCACCAGTGGAACAGAAATGGCTTACCATTCCAGTGCACCCGAGTCTGTCCCCGATGTTTACTTGTATTACTAGGGTTCGCGTTGCTCCTGTTGTCAAATTGCATGTTTTCTCGCTTTGAGTTCCGTGTTGTGATGTCTGCTGCGTATTTTGTGTAAAAACGAAAGTAGGTTCATCTTTACTCCCATTTTCTTTGTAGGGTGTTCATGTTTTATTAATGTTATTTGTATTGATTTACGTTTACTGGTGCCAACATGAGTTTATTTCAGATGACGTTCATGTCGTTTAGCAGTATCACAACGGGTGCCACTCTCGTAACAGGAACTGCCAGCCCTTCCGGAGACCCGAGTTCAATCCCGATTTTTAGTTGGATTAGTGTTCTTCAACCTTAGTCTTACGTGAAGTCTTTTTGTAGATCATTGTTTGTCCTTTTGTCCTTTTTCTGATTGGTCATTTCATTGTCTGTCCTTCTTCGATTTACAGCTTGTTATCCATTTAGTATCTTCAAATGTTCCTTCAACACTGTACGATATATAACAGTACTTTCAATGTAATCATGATAGTTTGCAGTTGATTTTCATGACTAAATGTGTACTACAAAATACACTACTAATTTGAGATGATGGGCCTGGTGTTCGAGTGGCCGAATGACTTGGTTTCGAGGCTCGTAACGCACCTCAATATTAATGTTTCCAGATACCTTTGATGGGCCTGGTGTTCGAGTGGCTGAGTGACTTGGTTTCGAGGCTCGTAACGCACCTCAATATTAAAATGTTTCCAGATACCTTTGATGGACCTGGTGTCGAGTGGCCGAGTGACTTGGTTTCGAGGCTCGTATCGTACCTCAATATGAATGTTTCCAGATACCTTTGATGGGTCTGGTGTTCGAGTGGCCGAGTGACTTGGTTTCGAGGCTCGTAACGCACCTCAATATTAATGTTTCCAGATACCTTTGATGGGCCTGGTGTTCGAGTGGCCGAGTGACTGGGTTTCGAGGCTCGTAACGCACCTCAATATTAATGTTTCCAGATACCTTTGATGGGCCTGGTGTTCGAGTGGCCGAGTGACTTGGTTTCGAGGCTCGTAGCGCACCTCAATATTAATGTTTCCAGATACCTTTGATGGGCCTGGTGTTCGAGTGGCCGAGTGACTGGGTTTCGAGGCTCGTAGCGCACCTCAATATTAATGTTTCCAGATACCTTTGATGGGCCTGGTGTTCGAGTGGCCGAGTGACTGGGTTTCGAGGCTCGTAACGCACCTCAATATTAATGTTTCCAGATACCTTTGATGGGCCTGGTGTTCGAGTGGCCGAGTGACTAGGTTTCGAGGCTCGTAACGCACCTCAATATTAATGTTTCCAGATACCTTTGATGGGCCTGGTGTTCGAGTGGTCGAGTGACTTGGTTTCGAGGCTCGTAACGCACCTCAATATTAATGTTTCCTTGTATGTTATTTGATTTTCCAATCTTTTGACTGTGAACCTGATTATTGCAGAAACGTGTTGTGCGCACAAAATTAAATACCTACTTTAACTTAAACAATGTTTATCTTAGAAAATAATCAGAAAATACATCAAACATAGTAAATACAGACAGGATTCAGAAACAAGCAATTATTGCTTTTATAAATCTGTCTCCTACTTTATTATTTTGCTTACTACTCAATGGCTCCGATTATCACACTATAGCTGCACAGTTGCGGAAAATGACGGTAGACACAAATAACACTAAATACCACTGGGTGTCATTGTAATCTACAAACATCCACATCATTGGGATTGTGGAATGCGAAATGTTTCAGAGCGTGTCTGCTAAATGTCCAATCATTTAAAACTGATCAATTATAAATGGTTTAAATAAAATGTTAACTGTTTATACATTGCTGTTAATTCAGTGCAAACTGCATAAATGTGTTTATTGATAAGAATATTAAGAGCCATCAAGGAAATATGCATGTCGTACTGATTACAGAATTACCAATATTGATGTAATGTGTTAGTGTTGTGAAATTTGTTGCATAATAGAATACTTCCAATCTCTTTAATAAATATGCTTTTATTGACTCTCTTGAGGGCCTCGGGGAAGATTAGTTAGAAACTAAATGTGTAACGCTCTATAAATAAACAATGTATTATTATTATTATTATTACTCTCGACAGAAATGTATTTGAGACAATAATAAAGAATGGGGTTAAGCATAGACATTAGGTTTCGAAGCTGACCGACATTTAGTGGAATTTGAAAGACGGAATTCTTTGCTCATTCTGTTGTCTGTCTGTAGCTTAACATATATTTAGAGCGAAAGATAAAGGGAATGAAAGACATGACTAGATACAGGAGAATAGAATGCTCTATTATTCTTATCTACATTACATAACCATAGTGATTTATGAGAAAATCATTTATATATTGATATATGTATATCATCGGGTCCTGCACTATGTCTTCCATCCTGGCCTCTATATTCGCATAGTCAATGCTAAGCACAACATTATTATATGAATAACAGTTTGAATAATTCCATTTGGTGTATCTTGAAAACGTAGATATCTGATATAGTGCGCACGACGCGTTTCTAGAATAACCATCATCAGATACGTTCAACAACAAAAGATTGGAGTTCCGAATAACTTAGTTTTGAGAGCAAATGTCTAAACAGGGTAGCAAAATAACTTAGTTTTGAGAGCAAAGGGTCTAAACAGGGTAGCAAAAAATCTCAGTTTTGACAGCAAAGGGTCTAAACAGGGTAGCAAAAATTCTTAAGTTTTGAGAGCAAAGGGTCTAAACAGGGTAGCACAAAATCTCAGTTTTGAGAGCAAAGGGTCTAAACAGGGTAGCAAAAAATCTTAGTTTTGAGAGCAAAGGGTCTAAACAAGGTAGCAAAAATTCTTAGTTTTGACAGCAAAGGGTCTAAACTGGGTAGCAAAAAATCTTATTTTTGAGAGCAAAGGGTCTAAACAGGGTAGCAAAAAATCTCAGTTTTGAGAGCAAAGGGTCTAAACAGGGTAGCAAAAAATCTCAGTTTTGAGAGCAAAGGGTCTAAACAGGGTAGCAAAAATTCTTAGTTTTGACAGCAAAGGGTCTGAACAGGGTAGCAAAAAATATTAGTTTTGAGAGCAAAGGGTCTAAACAGGGTAGCAAAAAATCTCAGTTTTGAGAGCAAAGGGTCTAAACAAGGTAGCAATTTGTTTTAGTTTTGACAGCAAAGGGTCTGAACAGAGTAGCAAATAACTTAGTTTTGAGAGTAAAGGGTCTAAACAGGGTAGCAAAAAATCTCAGTTTTGAGAGCAAAGGGTCTAAACAGGGTAGCAAAAATTCTTAGTTTTGAGAGCAAAGGGTCTAAACAGGGTAGCAAAAAATCTCAGTTTTGAGAGCAAAGGGTCTAAACAGGGTAGCAAACAATCTTAGTTTTGAGAGCAAAGGGTCTGAACAGGGTAGCAAACATTCTTAGTTTTGAGAGCAAAAGGTCTAAACAGGGTAGCAAAAAATCTTAGTTTTGAGAGCAAAGGGTCTAAACAGGGTAGCAAACATTCTTAGTTTTGAGAGCAAAGGGTCTAAACAGGGTAGCAAAAAATCTTAGTTTTGAGAGCAAAGGGTCTAAACAGGGAAGCAAAAAACCTTAGTTTTGAGAGCAAAGGGTCTAAACAAGGTAGCAAAAATTCTTAGTTTTGAGAGCAAAGGGTCTAAACAGGGTAGCAAAAAATCTCAGTTTTGAGAGCAAAGGGTCTAAACAAGGTAGCAAAACATTTTAGTTTTGACAGCAAAGGGTCTGAACAGAGTAGCAAATAACTTAGTTTTGAGAGTAAAGGGTCTAAACAGGGTAGCAAAAAATCTCAGTTTTGAGAGCAAAGGGTCTAAACAAGGTAGCAAAAATTCTTAGTTTTGAGAGCAAAGGGTCTAAACAGGGTAGCAAAAATTCTTAGTTTTGAGAGCAAAGGGTCTGAACAGGGTAGCAAAAATTCTTAGTTTTGAGAGCAAAGGGTCTAAACAGGGTAGCAAAAATTCTTAGTTTTGAGAGCAAAGGGTCTGAACATGGTAGCAAAAAATATTAGTTTTGAGAGCAAATGGTCTAAACAGGGTAGCAAAAAATCTCAGTTTTGAGAGCAAAGGGTCTAAACAAGGTAGCAAAAAATTTTAGTTTTGACAGCAAAGGGTCTGAACAGAGTAGCAAATAACTTAGTTTTGAGAGTAAAGGGTCTAAACAGGGTAGCAAAAAATCTCAGTTTTGAGAGCAAAGGGTCTAAACAGGGTAGCAAAAATTCTTAGTTTTGAGAGCAAAGGGTCTAAACAGGGTAGCAAAAAATCTCAGTTTTGAGAGCAAAGGGTCTAAACAGGGTAGCAAAAAATCTTAGTTTTGAGAGCAAAGGGTCTAAACAGGGTAGCAAACATTCTTAGTTTTGAGAGCAAAGGGTCTAAACAGGGTAGCAAAAAACCTTAGTTTTGAGAGCAAAGGGTCTAAACAGGGTAACAAAAAATCTTAGTTTTGAGAGCAAAGGGTCTAAACAGGGTAGCAAAAAATCTCAGTTTTAAGAGCAAAGGGTCTAAACAAGGTAGCAAAAATATTTAGTTTTGACAGCAAAGGGTCTGAACAGAGTAGCAAATAACTTAGTTTTGAGAGTAAAGGGTCTAAACAGGGTAGCAAAAAATCTCAGTTTTGAGAGCAAAGGGTCTAAACAAGGTAGCAAAAATTATTAGCTTTGAGAGCAAAGGGTCTAAACAGGGTAGCAAATATTCTTAGTTTTGAGAGCAAAGGGTCTGAACAGGGTAGCAAAAATTCTTAGTTTTGAGAGCAAAGGGTCTAAACAGGGTAGCAAAAATTCTTAGTTTTGAGAGCAAAGGGTCTAAACAGGGTAGCAAAAAATCTTAGTTTTGAGAGCAAAGGGTCTAAACAGGGTAGCAAACATTCTTAGTTTTGAGAGCAAAGGGTCTAAACAGGGTAGCAAAAAATCTTAGTTTTGAGAGCAAAGGGTCTAAACAGGGTAGCAAACATTCTTAGTTTTGAGAGCAAAGGGTCTAAACAGGGTAGCAAAAAATCTTAGTTTTGAGAGCAAAGGGTCTAAACAGGGTAGCAAAAAACCTTAGTTTTGAGAGCAAAGGGTCTAAACAAGGTAGCAAAAATTCTTAGTTTTGACAGCAAAGGGTCTAAACTGGGTAGCAAAAAATCTAAGTTTTGAGAGCAAAGGGTCTAAACAGGGTAGCAAAAAATCTCAGTTTTAAGAGCAAAGGGTCTAAACAAGGTAGCAAAAATATTTAGTTTTGACAGCAAAGGGTCTGAACAGAGTAGCAAATAACTTAGTTTTGAGAGTAAAGGGTCTAAACAGGGTAGCAAAAAATCTCAGTTTTGAGAGCAAAGGGTCTAAACAAGGTAGCAAAAATTATTAGCTTTGAGAGTAAAGGGTCTAAACAGGGTAGCAAATATTCTTAGTTTTGAGAGCAAAGGGTCTGAACAGGGTAGCAAAAATTCTTAGTTTGGAGAGCAAAGGGTCTAAACAGGGTAGCAAAAATTCTTAGTTTTGAGAGCAAAGGGTCTAAACAGGGTAGCAAAAAACCTTAGTTTTGAGAGCAAAGGGTCTAAACAGGGTAACAAAAAATCTTAGTTTTGAGAGCAAAGGGTCTAAACAGGGTAGCAAAAAATCTTAGTTTTGAGAGCAAAGGGTCTAAACAGGGTAGCAACAAATCTTAGTTTTGAGAGCAAAGGGTCTAAACAGGGTAGCAAAAAATCTTAGTTTTGAGAGCAAAGGGTCTAAACAGGGTAGCAAAAATTCTCAGTTTTGAGAGCAAAGGGTCTAAACAGGGTAGCAACAAATCGACAAATAATACCTATGCCTGAGGGAGGAGAACCTTAGTTTTACTAATAATTACTTTAATTACTTTACACGTCATGGTAATATTTTTTATTTATTTTTCCATTCTCATATTTAAAGATCGTTGTATTGTGTTGTGATTGTCCCCTTCTGTTTATTCTGTCAATGTATCGAGTGTAGTTTCATATCCAGCTTTAAGTAAAACAAATAAGGTTATTTGTAAAGTGACATCCCTCGAGTCCCCTCTTAAAATATTGAAAGATATCAATGTATGCTGATAAATGGATCACGTGATCATGGGATTAAAAGGATTATCAGTATTGTAGATAAACCCTCCATTAGCGTATTGATTTAGCTCTTGTCTTTATTATTGTTAATCATATTAGTTATCAGGTCGGTCATAAGTTGAAGCCAACAAAAGGTCCTTCTTACATAATTCACACATCAATATAGATACACACGACAATAAAAATAATTTTGAATATTATAGGGTTAATATTTTACAATAACAAACATGTAGGCAATATGAAATATTATAATTATGCAGTCAAAATCTTATCTTGGAAGATGATAAAATGAAAACAAAAAGCACTACATCGTCAGAACATTTCCAAAATATAATCGAAAATCATAGAAACAAAGGCAAAATCCTTTACACACATATACAAGACGGCTCAGTTTCCTGGCTGGTACCAGGACATCAATAAAAAGTGGAGGGTTGAGCTAGTTTTATGATCCCATATCCCCACTCTTAAGTACATGATGCCGCAGGCATGTATGTGATTTCCACGTGTGAGTCAAATAATATCCCACACATATAAA
The DNA here is from genome assembly GCA_963680875.1 of Bathymodiolus brooksi. Lineage (NCBI taxonomy): Eukaryota > Metazoa > Mollusca > Bivalvia > Mytilida > Modiolidae > Bathymodiolus > Bathymodiolus brooksi. The sequence continues at coordinate 112,014,440 of OY804580.1, read as the reverse complement.
TGGGAGGACAGCCTTGTTATAAGGAGCGCTCGAATCTTAAACTTAATGCTGAATAACTTCATGCCAATATTTCATTGAAAACGTGTTATGTTTTGCATGAATAAAGTATAAGGTATGTAAGAATATTAATTGTCACTCCAGGCAGTCCATACGACCTCGTAAGATGCGGAAATGCAATTTTAAATTTTAATAACATTCATGATTTACATAAACGATTTTAAGTTGAAGGATTGGTTTTTCCCATTTTGTTACGTAATTTAAATGATTATTTATCCCAACACAATATTAATTACAATTCATTAACGAGGATTGTTCATTTGCAGATGAAAGTCGTTATAAAATGCATATTAGTTGGGGACATTTTGTGCCCAAACATGCATATCTTCAATTTTCCTCATAATTAACAACACATTTGTGCAAATATATTCTGTGACTTGAGTGCAGATGACAATAGGTGGTATTGGTAATAAAAACGTAGATGGGCGTTTTTAAAAAAATGTCCATTTTTAACTACTGGCACAAGAAAAAATCAAATATAGTTGAATAAAGAGTTTAATGGTAAATTTGAATACTTTCACGTCAATACAAACTGAAAATAAAATATGCAAGCTTAAACTAAATGTATGACCATTTCAGCCTCGGACAAAAAAAATACTTTTTTAAAAAAAACGCCCAGATATCAAATTTAATGTGCACGACATGTTTCTGTAATGACCTTCAACAGATACGTAATAACCTTCAACAGATACACTCAAAATCTAAAGACTGGAAAGACAAATAATTTTAAGTTTTTGGAGCAATATAACTAAATGGACTAATCAGCTAAGGTCACCTATGTCTGAGGGGTGGGAACCTTGGTAATTAGAATTAACTTCAAATTGGACCATTGTTTCCCCATTATGTCTTCTGACGAACGTTTGTATAACTGTTAGCTTACATGTGGAAACTTTTGTGTCACGGAATAAATAAATTATATATAAAGTTCAAGATTATGGCTCTTTAAAAGTTTAAAGCCACGATGCTTACCCAGTTATATGTACGGGTGGCTTTTTAAACACATATGGAAACACTTGCATTGGCGCACCATTTCACTAAGACGGGTTTTGGGCTCATAAAACTGCCTGTGCATAGTGTTTGCAGATACCAAAGGGGTAATCAAAATCCGTAAATCGAAAAAGAACAGATAACGCAATGGCCAAAAGAAAAAGGACAAGAGGACAAACAACGATCTACAAAACATACACATAAAACTAAAGATCGAGTAACACGAACCCCATTAAAAACAGGGGGTGAGCTAATTATGTGCTCCGGAAGGGTAGGCAGTTCCTGATCCATTAGTGGCACCCGTCGTGTTACTCTAGTTACAAACCCGGTGATAAGTCATGAATGAGGGAGTGTTTACGACAAATGGAAAATATCCTTGGTCATTGTGAATACAGATATTCCATAACGGTCAACCAAGTCATGGTGGCGACCGTAAAACTTTCGAAGTGATGACTTCAACTTAATCAATCGGAACTCTAGGTTTAATAGCTTCTTTGTTAGCAGCAACCCTCTATCAAGGAAATCGGCCTGACAGGAGCCAAAAGCTCTCGAACATCGCATCAACTGAGAGATATATATTCCATATTCAGGTACTGATGGAATGTTGCTACATATAAATGGAAACTAAGAGGCAGCATGGTGCCATGTTAATCACCAGTCAACTTTACACCACATTACAGACGGACCTTTACTTACATTTTACCATGCTAGCTATAGGTGATAATCATTGTCTGTGCTAGGCGTTAAGTAGAAAGTTTTCTGAATGCCTTTAAATAATTTCCTTTTCTAAACATGACTTGTCAAGTGTAACAAACACTATTCTTAATTTAATTTACAAGGAAATTAATATAAAATAAAAATCGTTGTCGATAATTGCGACGTATTGCATCATCATTCACTATACCTGGTCAATATTCTAAGATTAATTGTCTAGCTTCCTTTGTATTATTTGCATGACTTCTCAACAAACCTAATTATATTTTATATTTCACATTATTCCAATTTTCACCATGTTTTCTGTCATACGGGGGCTAATTGAATGTGATGTCACGTGATACAATAACCGTGACCTCGTATTGACCTTTTATGGAATGGCATGTTCTCATAAATAATTTAATGGAAGATTCTTGTCGACGTTAAAAGTCATTAATATGAAAAGACATATCAGAAAACAAAATACACTATTATTGACTGAATATAATTCTTCTAGATTTAATATTGGGAATAGATACAGTATGTAATATGCAAATGATGACGATTTACTCAGTAATGACCTTCACCTCTACTGTCTGAAAGTTTATATTTATAAACTAATATTTAGACATATATTTGTCAGGTTTTTTTTCTATAATTCGACAATATTAAAATAGTAAATGAAATTACATGCTTCCATTTCATGCGAAGGAGACAATTATTTGATATTTTGCTAGCTAACTATAAACTAGCTGGATGGAGGACAATTTTAGCAGACACTACCCTTTATCCTTCGAATTTCAGCTGGTGCTGTATACCAATTTTTTAATAGTGTATGCTATTTCGGCATCATGTACATTGACAGATTACATGTCTTGGAGTTTCATGTGGAGATGAAATCATACTTTCGTACATTTAAAAGACAATAATAATAATAATAATAATAATAATAATAATAATAATAAAAATAATAATAAAAATAAAAATTAAATATTTACCATTACTTTACAATTACATTATTTAACCGGATAGTTAACAGGAATTACACACCGGGTGTAACTAATGGAGCAGGAACTACTTAATCTTCCGGAGCACCATATTATTGATATATGAAACACTATCACAATGAGGAAAGCGCTAATCATATAAAGTTGTAGAGAGTATATATCTCCATAGCCTGGAATCGAATATTAGTGTAGTTACCATGCGATCGTGGTCAGAGTGGTCCTCCTTCACACCATGCGATCGTGGTTAGAGTGGCCCTCCTTCACACCATGCGATCGTGGTCAGAGTGGCCCTCCTTCACACCATGTGATCGTGGTCAGAGTGGCCCTCCTTCACACCATGCGATCGTGGTCAGAGTGGCCCTCCTTCACACCATGCGATCGTGGTCAGAGTGGCCCTCCTTCACACCATGCGACCGTGGTCAGAGTGGCCCTCCTTCACATTCAAAACAGCGATCGTGGTCAGAGTGGCCCTCCTTCACATTCAAAACTTATTTTGCATTCAGATTAGACATTCAATAATAGAATCTAGATGTTTAATTCCATTATTACATTGAGTGAGCAATATACCAGACAAGAGATGTGAAGATATGAATCATGCTACTAAAAAAAGGAAAATTTACGATAAGGAAATGAAAGTCATTAGATTTAAAATAAGCAGTCCCTCACTGCCAATATCTAATTATTTCAAAAAATAAAAAAGTTTGAAGATACCAAAGGGGTAATCAGAAGCCGTAAATTGAAGAAGGACAGACCAAAAATGACAAAAAGTAAAAGGACAAACAACGATCTACAAAACATTACACAGAAAACTAAAGATCGAGTAACACGACCCCTATTAAAACCGGCGGTGAACTCTTATCACAATCAACATTATCTTTACGTTCACAGATATTTCGATTATTGGGGGCAAATGTACGTGCGATTAGTAATGTTTGTATTTAGACTTTTATAAAACGTCACCGACTTCTAGGTACTAAACTATGAAGCTAAGTATTTTGTTTTTAAAGAATTGTTTCATCTTTGACCTTTGAACATTACATTTTAATTCAAATATCATAAACGTTTATATTTTTCACATGAAGTATTCGTTTGTTTTCTAAAAACGCACTTTACTCCTTTCAATCTATAAAATCTCAGGAGCATGATACGTTTTTTTTTGGTTAATTTTTAGTAATACAAATTGTACGTATATATATATATATACATGTATATCAATAAAAAAAATTAAGAAAACATTATTGTACGTTCTTTGAAATATATTTATACCTACCTAGTAGTGATCATATGGTAGTTTGATTTACAACTACCTGTGCAATCAGTGCATATCACCCCTAATGTTGTGAGTTCGAATTTCGCTCATGGCGAGGTGTACTTGATATAACATTATGTGATAAAGTTTGTCAGTGACCTGCGACAGGTCGGGGTTTTTCTCTGGGTACTCCGGTTTCCTCCACCAATAAAACTGACTGCTACGATATAGCTGAAATATTGTTTAAAGTGGCGTTAAACACCATAAACCTATAGCATATAACCTATATACCTACCTTCATTTAATTAAGTATCAGAAACACAATTTATTGACACCGTATATAAGGAATGTGTACAATAAAAGGAAATATTTATTACAGAAATAATTGTAGAGATATTAATTGGCATCTTATGCTTAATATAAGAATTGATTTTTCTTCAAGTTAATTATAAATTGTTTTCAAAATTAAACATTATAGATTTGGCTTATTGCTTATTGGGTGGTAATAAGTAGAAGGGCGACATATGCAGGTTTATTACATATTTCAGACGGTAATGCAGTGACATTGTTTGGACTGGTCGGGTTTAAGAGGATGTGTGAGGATTATTAATTCTGTCAGTCTAGAACTCAATGACATTTCTTGAACTGACGAGGTTTTAATGCTGAGAAATATCAACAATGTCAGTCTAGAACTCATTAACAATGTTTGAACTGATGAAACTTAAATCGCGGTATTGAGTAGATATACACGGAGAGAATGGATATTTAGTAATATTAATTATTTCAATCTGGTTTGAGCTGAAGGTGTAGGCTTATTGAGAAGAAATACAGTTAAGGATTTAATTTTTTTTTCAGTTTGGAACTCAACACCAGGTGTCGCTTTAGTAGATGCTTACTTCTTTTAGTAAGCAATTATTATGGATAGTGAGATAGAAAAATTAATTGCTGTGATTTTTTGCAGATGCAATGCAATAGAAAGTGTTTGCGCTAGTTGTTGTGAGAGTAAAAGGGACCAGTAGCATACGATAATGTAAGTAGTACGTATATTTATTCTTCCTTCCAAACACTTTTTTTTTCTTTTTTTTGTCTTTTGTTTTTGTTTGTTTTTGTTTTGTTTTTTATTTGTTATGTATTTGAGTTTTGCTTTGGCTTTCTACTGTTTTGACTATGAGAGTACCTGATGATGATTGCTTCAGAAGCCCGTCCGTGCTCACTGAATTAGATATCTACGTTTTTATTCGTGAAACTTTCATGTCCGATCTCTATCATATTGATAACAAACATATTGATCTTTCCGATCATGAAATGTTCGTCGCCATGAGAAGTATATTTTTTTTCGTTGGACGAATGGAGGAAAAAAATATTTTCCACCTCTGTCATATTCAATATTCTTATGAAATCTATACTTTTACCCTTTACAACTTCCTTGATCAGAATAAGAATATATTGAAAATAAAGTTTGACAGGTCAGTGTTTTTTTTTCGGGTACTCCGGTTTCCTTCACTAATAAAACTGACCGCCACCATGTAACTGAAATATTATTGAAAGTGGCGTTAAACGCCATAAACCAAGCCATACCACCACCTTATATAGACCCGAACGGCAATGATGATGAAATAATTAGCATGCTGCCCCCAAGTACGAACGATCGTGGGTTCGATGACTTGTCAGGTGGAACCAAAGAATTAAAATGTGTAGGTTTTTTTTCTCTGCTAAGCAAGCAGCATCAAGGATTATGATAAATAATGGTTGATTCTGAGTCAGGATAATGTGTTCGAGTGAAGCAACATGTCTACCTGTCCGAGTGGAGCGACATGTCTACCTGTTGAATGCTGTTTCAGTAAGCTAGCACTAAAACAACCATCTGAAGGTGTTGTTCTAATACACTGAAGATATCATCTCCTCCTTATCAACAAGGGGTCGTTCTCACTTTGATATTGCTAGCAAATTTTTTAATTGCAGTTAAAAATCAACCACTCTATCACTTAAGACTTAAGAAAAAAACCCGTTAACCAGTAAAATATTGAACAAGTCATTCTTTGAAATAAAAACGTAGATATCAAAATTAGTGCTCTCGATGCATTTTTGGAATAACCGTCATCAGGTACGTAATAACCGTCATCAGGTACGTAATAACCTTCATCAGGTACGTAATAACCTTCATAAGGTACGTAATAACCTTCATCAGGTACGTAATAACCGTCATCAGGTACGTAATAACCGTCATCAGGTACGTAATAAGTACGTAATAACCTTCATCAGGTACGTAATAACCGTCATCAGGTACGTAATAACCTTCATCAGGTACGTAATAACCTTCATCAGGTACGTAATAACCGTCATCAGGTACGTAATAACCGTCATCAGGTACGTAATTACCTTCATCAGGTACGTAATGACCGTCATCAGGTACGTAATAACCGTCATCAGGTACGTAATAACCTTCATCAGGTACGTAATAACCGTCATCAGGTACGTAATAACCGTCATCAGGTACGTAATAACCGTCATTAGGTACGTAATAACCGTCATCAGGTACGTAATAACCTTCATCAGATACGTAATAACCTTCATCAGGTACGTAATAACCGTCATCAGGTACGTAATAACCGTCATCAGGTACGTAATAACCGTCATCAGGTACGTAATAACCTTCATCAGGTACGTAATAACCGTCATCAGGTACGTAATAACCGTCATCAGGTACGTAATAACCTTCATCAGGTACGTAATAACCGTCATCAGGTACGTAATAACCGTCATCATGTACGTAATAACCGTCATCTGGTGCGTAATAACCGTCATCAGGTACGTAATAACCTTCATCAGGTACGTAATAACCTTCATCAGGTACGTAATGACCTTCATCAGGTACGTAATAACCTTCATCGGGTACGTAATAACCTTCATCAGGTACGTAATAACCGTCATCGGGTACGTAATAACCGTCATCAGGTACGTAATAACCGTCATCAGGTACGTAATAACCGTCATCAGGTACGTAATAACCGTCATCATGTACGTAATAACCGTCATCAGGTAAGTAATAACCGTCATCAGGTACGTAATGACCTTCATCTGGTACGTAATAACCTTCATCAGGTACGCAATAACCGTCATCAGGTACGTAATAACCTTCATCAGGTATTTAATAACCGTCATCAGGTACGTAATAACCGTCATTAGGTACGTAATAACCTTCATCAGGTACGTAATAACCGTCATCATGTACGTAATAACCGTCATCAGGTACGTAATAACTGTTATCAGGTACGTAATAACCTTCATCAGGTACGTAATAACCGTCATCAGGTACGTAATAACCGTCATCAGGTACGTAATAACCGTCATCAGGTACGTAATAACCTTCATCGGGTACGTAATAACCGTCATCAGGTACGTAATAGCCTTCATCAGGTACGTAATAACCTTCATCAGGTACGTAATAACCTTCATGTACGTAATAACCTTCATCAGGTAGGTAATAACCGTCATCAGGTACGCTCAAATTTAAAAGTCAAGATAAGTTCATTATGTTACAATTAGTTTATTAAGGGTTGGAAAGTGAAGCACAAACACTGCCATTGCTGTTCTTCTTTCACAATTATAAATGTATAATTAGTTATAATTGTTCTAGTCCTGTTTGTGTCTTATATTACAAAACATTCATTATGTGTGATGATGGCTCTTGTTGTCTTGCAGTTTGTGGGTTTTGTATTACTTTTTTATGGTTGCTTGGCCTGTGAAGAATACGATTCGGAATTCCATAAATTCATCTGACCTTACCATTCTAAGATATGATCTAGATGTCAAACAATGTGGCTGAGTTCTTTGTGTGTTTGTAAGTTGTACCGAATCATAGTACAGATAAATTGTTTGTGTCGACTTTCATAATTTATTTTTAATATTACCAATGATTATACGATAGTTTTTTTTATATATACATGACTGGTAATGAGACAGTCTATATATGATTTTAGATAATTCTTTTCAATATAATAATTACTTTTATCAAAAAATAAGTTTGTCAAATAATTCTTTGATCACAGAGGAAAGTACAATCAGTTTTATATTAAAATGATAATCCGGATACAACAACAGTACAGACAAATAATAAAAGGGAAGGCTTAATATTATCCCTCCTGCTTAATTATAAATTCTCAAAGCTAATTACGGAAACATGTCCAGAATTATTAGTGATAAATAACTGAAACTTACATGGCACTAACAATTCATGACTGCGAGAAGGATTTAAGTGTCCTATAAAACAGATTATTCTACATACATTGTTTTGACCACAATATCAATCTTATAAATTAACAGAAGGAATGAGTGGTTGATTGTAGTAATGTTCTTGTATATAGTTTGACCCACACCTTTGACATATTTGTGAGCAATTTAATATCTTTAACAAAAATAGTAGGGGAGAGACAATGCCGAGAAAATGGCATTAATGGCGATTTAGTTTTATCAACATTAGACAATGGCATTAATGGCGATTTAGTTTTATCAACATTAGACAATGGCATTAATGGCGATTTAGTTTTATCAACATTAGACAATGGCATTAATGGCGATTTAGTTTTATCAACATTAGACAATGGCATTAATGGCGATTTAGTTTTATCAACATTAGACAATGGCATACTACTTAAAGTTAGAATAGCAAATTCAGTAATATCATAACGCAGATTGACAAGTTAAAGCTGAAATATACATTTTTTGTATAAATTGTTAACAGCACGAACATGCATGAGCTTGTTAAGAGTATGTTTAGGTAACAGGCATGCTGATATGTAATTAGTTTATTTTAAACTAAATTAATCATTTGATGTCTTATTTCATCTTCTGTGGTGGCTTTTTTTGTTATTGAAATTTCTAATTAACAAATCCTGAATCCCACTAAGAGTGTTTACAAAAGACTAAAGCGATATTGTCTCACTTTTCTCTCTGATTTTGCACGTGTATGATTTTTTTGTGGTGATCCTTAAATAAGTATTTTTATGTCCTCGCCAATAAGTGGCCGGGACATATAGTGTTTCCCATGACCGTTATTCCGTAATTCCGAAATAAAACAGTTGTCACCACTTGTTTTGGCTAGGCTTTGAGATATTGACTTGATATTTGGTATGTGGGTGTATAATGATAAGTTATAAATCAAGTTTGCGTTTCGTTTCGGTCCAATGATTTTGGCCGAGTTATGGCCCTTGGACTTTGAAATTTGGCCAAATATTTAGTTGTCACCACTTTTTTTCGCTATGATTTGAGATATTGACTTGTTTTTTGGTAAAAGAGTGTATAATCATATGTTACAGATCAGCTTTGAAATTCGTTCCGGTTGAATGATTTTTGGCCAACTTACAGGCGTTGGGCTTTGAAATTTTGCCAAATATTTAGGTATCACCAATTTTTTTTCACTATGATTTCAGATATTGACTTGATTTTTGGTATGTGAGTGTATAGTGATGAGTTACAGTGATCTTTGGCAGAAAAACATTTGCGAGCCTCCTTAATATTCACGGCGGGGACTTTCGTGTCGTTCCGACACATCTAGTTTTCATATTAGTTTATCATATTTTTATTTAAATTTTTGTTGTTGTGGTGATTTCACCCCCGATGTTTTGATGGGGTCCGTGTTGCTTATCTTTTTAGTCTTTGTGTCTTTACGTTCAGAGTTCTGGGTTGTGATGTCCGTTACGATTTCCGCATGAAAACGATGTTCGGTACGTCTTTACCTCCAGTTGTTTGTAGGAAGGTTAATGTGTTATTTACGTTATTTGTGTTTGTTTGCGTATAGTGGTGTCTTTATTTTGTTTGTCTTCGTCTTGTGTACCTTATGTTGCCAGTATCTCTGGATTGGCTTTGCTTTGTTTGTCTTCGTCTTGTGTACCTTATGTTGCCAGTATCTCTGGATTGTCTTTGCTTTGTTTGTCTTCGTCTTGTGTACCTTATGTTGCCAGTATCTCTGGATTGTCCATGTTTGATTACCCCTCCGGTAACGTTTATCAAAATAAGTATTCATTGATTTTATTTATTTACTTATTATTTATGCTTTGTTTGTTTGTGGTGATCATGAAATAAGTATTTATTTTCTGATTTGTATTCACTATTAATACGACTCGTAATCTCATTTCAGTGAGACATATTTATTACACTGTTTGTCGTATTTGACACTTGTAGATTGATTTAATCACTCAAATTATTTATAGGAAATGTGAATCGTTTTGTGGTCATCATTTCTAATGCTCAATTAATCAACTCATTCTAGTGTATTCAGTATAAAACGAATTTCCTATGCATAATTGATTTTTCAATATATGTTATCAGAAATGAAGATATGTCATTGAGTGTAATTACATTACCACGATTTGCAGAAATAAAATAAAATTAGTAAAAAGATATCGAGGGTAACTGCATCAGATACTGAACATAAGTATTAACTCGGTTTTTAAGTGCATTCTCAAAAACTAAATTGTCTAATCATACCATTGCAGAGTCCATTATAGATGGAACTTTCCCATCTGTATCAATAAGGCTTCTTGTACAGACGGAACTTGCCCAACCGTATCATTACTGCTTCCTGTGCAGACGGAACTTGCGCGATCGTACCATTAATGCTTTCTGTGCAGACGAAACTTGCGTAATCGTATGACTAATGCTTCCTGTACAGACGGAAGTTGCGTGATCGTATCATTAATGTTTTCAGTGTTGACAGATTTTGCATAACACTGTCATTAATGTTCCGCTGTAGATGGAACTTGCCTTACCCTATCATGTGTGTGTCTAATATTAATGGGACTTGCCTACCGTCACATAAATGTTTTCTGTATAGACGGATCTTAACCAACCGTATTATTCATCTTTCCAGCATAGAGGTGACTTGCCAAGTCATATAATTATTGTTTAACGTATGACTGAACTTGGCCTACTGTATGATAAATCTTTCTATTATAGATGGAACTTGCCGAAACCGTATCATTAATATTCCCGGTAGAAATGGAACTTAGTCAACCGTGTTATTACTGTATACATTATAGAATAAACTTGCTCAACAATTCAATTAATATATCTATTATAGAATGTATATTGTCCAACAATTCGGTGAATGTTTCCATTATTGACGAAACTTGCCCAAAAATTCAAGTAATGTTTCCATCATAGCAGGAACTTGCCCATCCGTAATATAAATGTCTCCATTGCAGATGGAGTTTGCTCATCGCACTATTTTGTTTCTCTCATAGAAGGTGTTTGCCCAACCTGTACGATTAATGTTTCTCTCATAGAAGGTGTTTGCCCAACCTGTACGATTAATGTTTCTCTCATAGAAGGTGTTTGCCCAACCTGTACGATTAATGTTTCTCTCATAGAAGGTGTTTGCCCAACCTGTACGATTAATGTTTCTCTCATAGAAGGTGTTTGCCCAACCTGTACGATTAATGTTTCTCTCATAGAAGGTGTTTGCCCAACCTGTACGATTAATGTTTCTCTCATAGGAGGTGTTTGCCCAACCTGTACGATTAATGTTTCTCTCATAGAAGGTGTTTGCCCAACCTGGACGATTGATGTTTCTCTCATAGAAGGTGTTTGCCCAACCTGGACGATTAATGTTTCTCTCATAGAAGGTGTTTGCCCAACCTGGACGATTAATGTTTCTCTCATAGAAGGTGTTTGCCCAACCTGTACGATTAATGTTTCTCTCATAGAAGGTGGTTGCCCAACCTGGACGATTAATGTTTCTCTCATAGAAGGTGTTTGCCCAACCTGTACGATTAATGTTTCTCTCATAGAAGGTGTTTGCCCAACCTGTACGATTAATGATTCTCTCATAGAAGGTGTTTGCCCAACCTGTACGATTAATGTTTCTCTCATAGAAGGTGTTTGCCCAACCTGTACGATTAATGTTTCTCTCATAGAAGGTGTTTGCCCAACCTGTACGATTAATGTTTCTCTCATAGAAGGTGTTTGCCCAACCTGTACGATTAATGTTTCTCTCATAGAAGGTGTTTGCCCAACCTGTACGATTAATGTTTCTCTCATAGAAGGTGTTTGCCCAACCTGTACGATTAATGTTTCTCTCATAGAAGGTAAATCAAATAATAATGTTTTTGTAACAGTCACGGTAATCGATGAAGTTCAAGATTACAATTAAGATATTGACTTTAAAAAGTTGCATAAAATATTGATTAATTACCGTAGCACACAAAACTCAATCAAATAATTATCACTTTACAGGTAGAAGATCAGCACATCAAGGTTGCATAATAAATTGTAAGTAACGTAGATATAAATAAATAAATAAATAAATAAATAAATAAATAAATAAATAAATAAATAAATAAATAAATAAATAAATAAATAAATAAATAAATAAATAAATAAATAAAGTTTTATTTAAAGTTGATACATATTACAACATACATAAAACACAAGCTCTACAGAGCTTTTCAAATCGACTATACATATAACAAAAACAACATACATGCATACATACAAGGTACATAAAAATACTAGCAAAAATTAAAACATCTATATTAAATATAATTTATACTAATTAATTTAAAATTTCAAGCACTAAGTAAATAAATTAAAATAAGCAGCCTAAAAAGTAACTATAATTAAAGACAAAGCACAGATTTCAAAAGCATCACAGATAAACAAAACAAATAAATAAATAAAATTATGCTTTAAAGCTATCTACAAGCATTACAGTGGCATGAGCTACCATTCCATGAATTAATCAAGTTTTTGAATTGTTTAAAAGAATTTTCCAATCTAAAGTGGTTTGGTAGCTCATTCCATGTTTTGGCAGCAAAATATTTAAAAGTTTTAATACCATACCTAGTTGTTCTGGTTGATGGTATACTAGCAGTATTTTGGTATCTGAAAGAATATTTAGTTTGTTTAATTGTAATTAAATCATGCAAGTACAAAGAACTGGTTTTATTGACAATGTTGAATGTTTCAATGGTTATAGTTCTAATTCGCCTGATTTTTAATGTGGGTAATTTGGATTTTGTTAAAAGTTCTTCATGTGTGCTGTCAGTATCATTATAGATCAATTTCAGAGCTCTAAATTGTATTTTTCCATTTTATTTGTATTTTGTTCACTGCAAAAGTGCCATGTTACAGGGCAATAATTAAAGTTCGAGAAAATCAAAGAAGATACCCGTTAATTGATGACAATTTATAACTTTTAATTTCAAAATGCTCACCTTTCTATTAAACCCTATTATAAATATGATTTCTCACCACTTTTTCTGTGTCTGACATTTTTAAATTTTGATACGTTTTGTCATTATATAAAAATTCTTATAAAGGAAAGTTTGAAGATACCAAAGAGGTAATCAGACGATGTAAGCCAAATATGGCAATATAATGGCCAAAAGAAAAATCACAAAGCAACATACAATGATCCACAAACTGTTACACAAAAAACTAGAGACGGTAAAACACGAATACATTTAACGACGGCGTTGAACACATGTGCACTTTAATTTGTAATATTTTGTAAAACACACGAGGGACTGTTCAACATTACACAAATTGAGGTAAAGAGACAACGCTTTTATTGCTGTTCTACATTTCACAATTGTAACAGTCTTCAACAATGAGAAAAAACCATACCCTAAAACGAGAGTTAAACTGTCCCTAGCCTGCAGTGGAGAGGTGCTACTGTCCCTAGCCTGCAGTGGAGAGGTACTCTTTCCTTCCCTGTCCCTAGCCTGCAGTGGAGAGGTACTCTTTCCTTCCCTGTCCCTAGCCTGCAGTGGAGAGGTACTCTTTCCTTCCCTGTCACTAGCCTGCAGTGGAGAGGTACTCTTTCCTTTCCTGTCCTTAGCCTGCAGTGGAGAGGTACTCTTTCCTTCCCTGTCCCTAGTCTGCAGTGGAGAGGTACTCTTTCCTTCCCTGTCCCTAGTCTGCAGTGGAGAGGTACTCTTTCCTTCCCTGTCCCTAGTCTGCAGTGGAGAGGTACTCTTTCTTTCGCTGACCCTAAACTGGCAGTGGAGAGGTACTCTTTCCTTCCCTGTCCCTAGTCTGCAGTGGAGAGGTACTCTTTCCTTCCCTGTCTCTAGTCTGCAGTGGAGAGGTACTCTTTCCTTCCCTGTCCCTAGCCTGCAGTGGAGAGGTACTCTTTCCTTCGCTGACCCTAGACTGGCAGTGGAGAGGTACTCTTTCCTTCCCTGTCCCTAGCCTGCAGTGGAGAGGTACTCTTTCCTTCGCTGACCCTAGACTGGCAGTGGAGAGGTACTCTTTCCTTCCCTGTCCCTAGCCTGCAGTGGAGAGGTATTCTTTCCTTCCCTGTCCCTAGTCTGCAGTGGAGAGGTACTCTTTCCTTCGCTGACCCTAGACTGGCAGTGGAGAGGTACTCTTTCCTTCCCTGACCCTAGACTGAAGTGGAGAAGTACTCTTTTCTTCCTTGTCCCTAGTCTGCAGTGGAGAGGTATTCTTTCCTTCCCTGTCCCTAGCCTGCAGTGGAGAGGTACTCTTTCCTTTCCTGTCCTTAGCCTGCAGTGGAGAGGTACTCTTTCCTTCCCTGTCCCTAGCCTGAAGTGGAGTGGTACTCTTTCCTTCCCTGTCTCTAGTCTGCAGTGGAGAGGTACTCTTTCCTTCCCTGTCCCTAGTCTGCAGTGGAGAGGTACTCTTTCCTTCGCTGACCCTAGACTGGCAGTGGAGAGGTACTCTTTCCTTCCCTGTCCCTAGCCTGCAGTGGAGAGGTACTCTTTCCTTCGCTGACCCTAGACTGGCAGTGGAGAGGTACTCTTTCCTTCCCTGTCCCTAGCCTGCAGTGGAGAGGTATTCTTTCCTTCCCTGTCCCTAGTCTGCAGTGGAGAGGTACTCTTTCCTTCGCTGACCCTAGACTGGCAGTGGAGAGGTACTCTTTCCTTCCCTGACCCTAGACTGAAGTGGAGAAGTACTCTTTTCTTCCCTGTCCCTAGTCTGCAGTGGAGAGGTATTCTTTCCTTCCCTGTCCCTAGCCTGCAGTGGAGAGGTACTCTTTCCTTTCCTGTCCTTAGCCTGCAGTGGAGAGGTACTCTTTCCTTCCCTGTCCCTAGCCTGAAGTGGAGTGGTACTCTTTCCTTCCCTGTCTCTAGTCTGCAGTGGAGAGGTACTCTTTCCTTCCCTGTCCCTAGTCTGCAGTGGAGAGGTACTCTTTCCTTCGCTGACCCTAGACTGGCAGTGGAGAGGTACTCTTTCCTTCCCTGTCCCTAGCCTGCAGTGGAGAGGTACTCTTTCCTTCGCTGACCCTAGACTGGCAGTGGAGAGGTACTCTTTCCTTCGCTGACCCTAGACTGGCAGTGGAGAGGTACTCTTTCCTTCCCTGACCCTAGACTGAAGTGGAGAGGTATTCTTTCCTTCCCTGTCCCTAGCCTGCAGTGGAGAGGTATTCTTTCCTTCCCTGTCCCTAGTCTGCAGTGGAGAGGTACTCTTTCCTTCGCTGACCCTAGACTGGCAGTGGAGAGGTACTCTTTCCTTCCCTGACCCTAGACTGAAGTGGAGAAGTACTCTTTTCTTCCCTGTCCCTAGTCTGCAGTGGAGAGGTATTCTTTCCTTCCCTGTCCCTAGCCTGCAGTGGAGAGGTACTCTTTCCTTTCCTGTCCTTAGCCTGCAGTGGAGAGGTACTCTTTCCTTCCCTGTCCCTAGCCTGAAGTGGAGTGGTACTCTTTCCTTCCCTGTCTCTAGTCTGCAGTGGAGAGGTACTCTTTCCTTCCCTGTCCCTAGTCTGCAGTGGAGAGGTACTCTTTCTTTCCCTCGATAAACGCCACATCTGGGTATTTTTGTCGTTCTGGTGTAATTTGGTGTATGAAATCTGTATTTCCTAGTTTTTCATAATTTCAAATAAACATTTTATTAAGTAACATCAGTTATAGCTTCTGATTATCCTCTTTTAACTTCAAAATTTTCTTATAATCCTCACGCCTCCCATAATAGCAATCCAATAAAGTGTTTTGGTCCTCCCAACGATCCTCTTAAAGGTAATTTGGGTGAATAAGTTGACACTTTGTCAAACAGAACAGTCCTCTTAGAGTATGTGAATGTGTGAATGGCAGAGATCACATTTTTGTTTTGCGTCGTAATATATTTAGAGCTAGAAGTATACGTATTGTGTGCATTGTATATAGGTAGCAAAATAAATCAATGCTACTTTTGATTGCTGAGAAGTTGTGCATAAACAGACAATTTGAAAACTCAAAATTTTTCGTTTTGCATTATATTTGTATAAGAACAGATCATGTAGAAAACGGCCAGATTTTACATATAAAAATTAAACCAATATGAATACATTTATTTAACCAATAAATTACGCAAGGGTTGATTGTAAAAGCATGGACAACATGTGCTACAACAAAAAATTTTGTATTGCAAATGTTTGGTTTATTTTTGTATTACAAATTGTATTCTTGTGTATTGTCGCATAACGTTTATATTATAGTACCTCTTTTTTCATTGATTTTGTAAAATTATCCTAATATATTATCAACTCGGTCAATAACTCTAAGTCAACATCTTTTCTTATCACTTTAGGATATCACAGAAACGATTTCCCTGGAATTACTTATTTTTGGCTCAGTTAATCTAAATGACGAAGAAAACAAAGTAGTATTTAAATCAGTCCAAACTTTCATCATAAAAAGTCAAAGATTTACTCCCTGACATGCTCACATAATATTTCTTTCATCTTTTCTCTCTTATTCAATCTCTTTGTATTAATATTTTCAAGTAAATTGTGTAGCCTTCAACTACATGCTTACATATATTTTTGTCTTTCCTTCATTGTATAAATAATTCTGACACGAGTCTAAAATTTTAATCAGCATGGATATATATATATTTATATTGTTTGTTTATTTTTCCTGGTAAACAGATTAAAAAAAGCTTTTGCTTGTTTCTGAATCCTATTGTTCTACTTATATATGTTAGTTTTACCAATAACATATGCTTAAGCTAAAATGTTATCATCAAATTGATTAATATTTAGTGTGGTTCATTCCTTTCTTATTTCAAGATTGTGACATATTTTTTATTATTTTATTATTCTATTGATACGGTGTAATATATTACTATAAAAATAATGAACAAATGAAGTACATGATGTCAATGATATATGTTTTACATTGATTTTTTATATATCTATTGTAGGTATATAATGCCTTCCAGTAACATCTTAGCAGTAAAAGTAAAAAAGGAAAACGTATTGAAACCTTCACAATGTGCTACATAAATTTAACACATATTATATTAAAGTTCTAATTCTATCTTTTGAAATGAAGAGCGAATAAATCAAGATCATTACAACGCTTGATCAACTTCAACGAGATTTGACTTTTATTGCGTAAATGACTTACATCGTTTAGCATCCAAAGAGGTAACATGGAGCACGTGGTCGTAGAAGAGAACGATCATGCTATCATTAATTTGCTACCAGAGGAGATTAACATAAAAAACAATCAATCAGATACAGAGGAAGACAATGAAAAGGATGAGGAAGACAATGAAAAGGATGAGGACGACAATGAAAAGGATGAGGACGACAATGAAAAGGATGAGGAAGAGGAAAACCCGTCTGACGAAACAGAACATCTTGTCGAAGACGCTGTTGAAGATGACACAAATGTGACCTATGTCGATGAGACTGTCATTGCAGACGACTGTGTCAATTTCAATGATGTGACGAAGGACAATATTGAAACTGAAGAAAATGATGAAAAGTTTGATTCGACAGAAGTTCACACGGAGGGTAATAAACGGAAGTGTTGTTGCTGCATGTGTGTATGTTGTCATAGAAATCTAAACAGAAATAGAAATATGTCCGAAAAAGTGAAAAAGAGGTCGAAACAGAAGCACACACATATGAACAAAACACGGTGTCAAAGATGTGGTTATTGTTGTAAACGATTCTTAGCATTCTTATTTTCTCATATTGGATTATGTTCATTAGTTGTAGCATACGCCATTTTAGGTGGGTTCATTTTCATGAAAATAGAAGCACCTGAGGAATCCGTTATACGACATGACGTTGAAGCAAAGCGAAAGTTACAAGTTCAAAGACTGTGGAATCTAACAAGGACTAATAACGTATTCCATCCTCTGAATTGGACTGCTCGAGTGGAAGCCATTCTTGAAGAATTTCAAAAAGATATATACACTGCTACAAAAGAAAAAGGTTGGGATGGGAAAAAAGAGGATGGTGATCCACAATGGACTTTTGCCGGATCTCTGTTATACTCCATAACGGTCATTACAACTATAGGTGAGTGTTTTACATTAGAAATTAGAAAGACCCTATTAATATGAAGATTCCATTTTCCCAAAAAGAAAAGGTCACATTTAGGGCATAAGCGTGTCACGTGAAAAATCATTTCTGAATACTGTAATCTCAAAACATTAAATACAAATATAAACAGGAAATAAAAGGGATTCACGTCAAACGTCTGCGTGATGCGAAAAATCACAGCGTTTCTATAAGACTTATTAACGGAAGTGTCCAAAATAATAAGCGTGAATGTGCCTATCTGATTTCCTAATTGACTAGTGATTTTGAATTAATGGATGAAAGTAATGGACATGTCACGAAACATTTTCATCTTTATAATTTACCATCTTTACAAGATCAAAGTTTGCGACTGCCATGGTACCATTGTTTAATGAAGGTTTACATGTTAACACACATCGACATGGTTAAATGATTTAAATTATAAGAAGAGCTTGAAGATACCAAAGGGGTAATCAGAATCCGTAAATCAAAGAAGAACAGACAACACAATGGCCAACAGAAAAAGTACCAAAGGACAAACAACGATCTACAAAACATACACATAAATCTAAAGATCGAGTAACACGAACCCCACTAAAAACCGGGGGTGAACTCAGGTGCTGCGGAAGGGTAAGCAGTTCCTGATCCACTAGTGACACCCGTCGTATTACTCAAGTTACAACCCAATGATAAGTCACGAATGAGAAAATGACAAGTTTTATTATTTTATTGAAGTGCTTGTTCCAAGCCAGGAGAGTGGGCGAGCATGTATATGTGTGTTAGGGGTATGGGTTTTGCCTCTTTCTACATACCCACGGTCTACCATATTCTAGGTAAATGTGTTAACCGTAACTCCATCTGGGCTAATTCTATAAATTTATCTACATCGATAAGGTCAACTAAGCAGTATCACCCTTCGGCATAGAGATAATATTAGCTGGATTTGGGAGAATAACACTCCATGTATAACATTATTCAGTATTTATAAGTAGGACTTCTAACTTTCTTGGTTTTGGTTTGCGGAGTATCGCATAGGCAGGGGATATCTGTTAGTGAAAATGGACAATCCGGATATAAACAAACTGAAAGAACATACTCTCAGACGACAGGAATTCCTACAAAAAACCAAAGTTGGGACAAAATAATCAGGAAGGGCTCGTGTCTCTGTTCCTTTAATTGCATTCGTCGTGAGGTCGTAATTTCGAGATTCTTACGTTCATAATAGAAAAATGGCTGCAATCAGCTGAGACAATTGAATTCCTTACAGTTAATCAATTTATGACATGGACTATAGTCAAAAATAAATGCTTAATTAGGTAAGAAAAATATCACGTTGTAATGTACCCATGGACTGCCTTGGATAACATGAGGTATAATTGATAAGGTCTAGTAATACTGCTTTATAGCCAGGCGCAACAAACAAAATTTTAAAGCGAGAAGAACTTGTACTCCAACATGACATACCCAATAAAAACTGTCTGTATGACATTGATTGTGAATTTGTTCGTCCTGTAAAACCAGCATGACAAGTGAACGCAGCTATATCAGGAGTTTTATTCCATACTTCCATATCACGAGATCCCTAAAAAAGGGAGGTATTTCTTAAGAATTCTCTTCGCTCATTCCGTTGTTCTTTTTAATTCTTTGGTCTTTGTGTTAGTACCGGTATCTTTTTTATAATCTTGGTCTTCCCTTTTCACGACAATCTATTTAAACTGGGAGTAAACTCTGCGTTAGTTCTTCAACGGAATATACGTATGCATAATCAATAATTAACATCAGAAGAGTAATCGTTGATGGCCCGTTACCATAATTACGAAACGAAATTGTCATACTCTATCCATTAAATCCCCTATTCCTTGTTGTTGCGCCAAAACAGCCGTCCAACTTTTGCATGCATACTATTTGAAATGAAAAACAAAAAATATCACACTGTCTGAACAGTTCCAATATCCAATAGAAAAAACGAACAAACAGAGGCAAAATCAAGACCTCTAACACACAGATACATGATCGCTAACACACAGATACATGACCGCTAACACACAGATACATGACCGCTAACACACAGATACATGACCGCTAACACACAGATACATGACCGCTAACACACACATATATGACCGCTAACACACAAATACATGACCGCTAACACACAGACACATGACCGCTAACACACAGATACATGACCTTTAACACACAGATACATGACCGCTAACACACAGATACATGACCTCTAACACACAGATACATGACCGCTAACACACAGATACATGACCGCTAACACACAGATACATGACCGCTAACACACAGATACATGACCGCTAACACACAGATACATGACCGCTAACACACAGATACATGACCTCTAACACACATATACATGACCGCTAACACACAGATACATGACCGCTAACACACAGATACATGGCCGCTAACACACAGATACATGACCGCTAACACACAGATACATGACCGCTAACACAGATACATGACCGCTAACACACAGATACATGACCGCTAACACACAGATACATGACCTCTAACACACAGATACATGACCTCTAACACACAGATACATGACCGCTAACACACAGATACATGACCGCTAACCCACAGATACATGACCGCTAACACACAGATACATGACCGCTAACACAGAGATACATGACCTCTAACACACAGATGCATGACCGCTCACTTTCCTGACTTGGTACATGTACTTCGATGATAGGAGACGTAGTTAATCTAGTTTCAAGGGGACACTTTATTTGTCTACTTATAATGAACATAGCTGAAATATTACCGATCACTGGACGTAAATAAACAATAAGCCCTTCCTTCTTAATATCTAGATATCTAACACCAAAGCGATAAAAAAACTACTGAAATTGCAACACAGTTCAGATCATCGTTGCTCTGAAAAGTGATTTTAACTTTATGTTTAAAATTCTCGTTTATCTTCTGCGATACATTTACATGGTTATACTATATGTTATAAATACAATATTACAATGTGCTAGAAATCTTTATCAAATACATTGTTAAATAACCTATCAAATAACTGTATTATTTAACGTGAATTCAGGTAAGAAAAACCAATATGACAAACAAAGAATATCACATACAATAAATGAAATCATGAAAATTCATGCGAACTATTACAGTACGACCAGTTATGTTTTATTGATGTTATCATGCACGCCATATTGTTTACGTATTTTTTTATGCTAATTCAAGGACTCATAATGTCAGAAATGTTGAATTTCTTAGTCTGAAGTAAATATTTGTCTAAGGGAACGTCTTCAATAGAATAATACACGGCTATTTTGAAATAGATCATCTTGTCGACTTTAAATAGGTTTTTGTTGAGAAAGTTTAGATGTATGACTTTATCTATATATATTGTCCATAATGACAAACTATTTTTCTAGAATTACTTTGATATCGTATGGATTTAATCAAAGTCTTTCATTGTGAAAGATCTTTTAAGAATTGAATGCATTCTTTTGAAGTTTCATTAGGGTATGAAAGCGTTGACCGAAGTTCATTTTCAATGAAGCGCGGTGCTTCGCGTTGAAAATGTAGTTCGATCAACGCTTTCATACCCCAATGAAACTTCAAAAGAATGCATTCAATTCTTATAATTATATTTAAATCACACCGAAATTTAATATAGTTGAATTTTTCGGTGTGAATTTTATTTGTGTTAGATTATTTGCTGTTGGAAATTACTACGCCATTGATTGTTTACATCTGACGTCGTCATGGAGGCACGTGCAAGTTCGGATTTGAGTTTCATTGTGATGTGAAACATCTCTTTTATAATCTTGTGACCACTTCATAGCCAATCATATTGTAACATTTCAATGAAATACGGAAGTAATGTAATTATTAACCTATGAACATTTTTCAACAGTAAATGAAAGAGTTTATTTACCTTCTCCGAGACATTGTATGTAAGAATAACTATAATTATGGAAAAGATAGATAAAACAGTGACCAATTCAACTACTACCAACAAAGCTAAAACAGTGACCAATTCAACCACTACCAACAAAGCTAAAACAGTGACCAATTCAACCACTACCAACAAAGCTAAAACAGTGACCAATTCAACCACTACCAACAAAGCTAAAACAGTGACCAATTCAACCACTACCAACAAAACGAACAACTACCTCACACTTCAAATCATTGAACATTAAATAAATTACGACATATGATATTTGAGACAGGTACAAAAATATGCAGGGCTAAACCGAAATATTCCACTTTTTAAAAATTGGATCTCCAATTAATTTCAATATTTACTTTCAAACCTCTTTGTATCTTTGTATGTGTCTATATTTGATTAGTCATTGTGTTTACTCGCTAATACTTTTTAACTGCAGGTTATATGTGAGGGTTGGCATTTTTCTCACATGTGGAAAGCACTTGTATGACCGCATCATTTTACTAAGAGGGTAAATTTGGGACCATAAAACTAGTTTAAACCTCGCTACTTTTTATTGAAGTGCTTGTACCAAGACAGGGAGTGAGCGTGTATTTATGTGTTAGGGGTGTCAATTTTGTCTCTTTCTACAATTTTGATGATGTTGGAATTGTTCCGATAGTGTGGAATTTTGTTTTTTTTTCATTTTAGAGCTCAAATGCATCAGGATCCCAAACATGAAATGAATTGTTGTTATTTCAGGAAGCTTGCAGTCATTAGATTATTTTTGAAATTATAGCAAAAGTGTTATTACCTTAATTCCAGGTATTACGATCAGAAATGTTTCAAGTACGAGTTTTCTACGCATCCTCAAAAACATCAAATCAGAGTGTCATATCCAATAAATACAGCGTTCTGATTGGATGATTCTGGAGCATGCGTATTACAAAAAAATCGAACTCTAAAAGTGTTATGACCGTAAGGCAAGGTCGGCAACGATACTCGTATACCGTATGGATCAACTCGTTAATAATGACGATGTCGGAGCATTTACCTGCATGATGCGTATTTGAAATCGAATAGATCGTCGGTAGACCTAATGCTACAACATTCAAAATAGTCCAGAGAGCAAAACGATAACAACAATGCCATTTTAAAGCTGATTACAGGTTTTGGATTAAATATTAGCTGCCTTGACAATCCCTAGATTAAACATTTTGTATATGTTTACGGATTGCACACTATTTCCAGATAATAAACAGACATACTATATGCATGTATTATACGTTGCTTCAAATTATCGCTAAAATTATGGAATTATTTTTTGTAAGGTAATTGTCCTTAATATGAATTAATCCACGCTTTATTGACTCCAATTTCATCACGCACTTAACCTTGACAGCACATTTCTATGATACAGTTGTAAACATATTTATTGTTATTTGTTATCAACATAAACAATATTGATAATTTCGTCTCCTCCTTAAAAATCTGTAATTTAGATTCCCCAACTGTGTAGTTTCAATTATTTCCTCATTTATATAACCGAATGGATCTCTGTTCGATACTTAATTCCACTATATTATTGCAATAAATATATCAATTTGATATACTTCTATTAACCCTAATATTTATTAGAATCTATTGAATTGGCACTCGATATATAATTTACTTAACTTTTATATTTGAGAATAGTTTATACGATATTTTTATTAAATGTAATCATTAGTCGTAATTAAAGCGACATTCTTTACAACAAGAATACTTTGAGGATACCAAAAGGGTATTCAGAAGCTGTAAATAGAAGAAGGGCAGACAACACAATGACCAAAAGAAAAAGAACAACCAATGATCTACAAAACATACACATAAAACTAAAGATCAAGAAACACGAACCCCACTAATAACCGAGGGTGAACTCGTGTGCTCCGGAAGGGTAAGCAGTTCCTGCTCCACTATTGGTACAACATTGTTCACCTAGTTACGTATGGGCATTTGTATATTTGAAAGTAGGCTTACAAATAAACAATACATATTACCCTGTCTGACAAGTTCTAGAATCATGTAGCAAATTCGTGTAAAGAGGCAAATTGTATACCACGAACACACAAATACATGGTTGCTCATTCCTATGGCTTGGAACAGGAAATCCTACATTGTTTGTTTAGACACTGAGTGCTAAATTATTAAGTTAAGGATTTTTAAAGAATGTTTCGTGTCATCTTCAAAACTAAATCGGAAAATATCAACACTCTATTGAATAGTATTATATCACTACACATTACGAAAGAGGATATTGGCAATTTGATCTTGGCTCAAAGTCGACGAATTTTGGTGTTTAACGCCACTTTCTGCAATATTTCATCTATGTCGTGGCGACCAGTTTTAGTGGTGGAAGAAGCCGGAGTATCCGGAGAGAACCACCGACCATTAGCAAGCAACTGATAAACCTTATCACCTGCGGCTGCGAATCGAGTGCACCCTTTTTGTAATTTACATAGCCGGGCGCGAACCCACGCCGTATTGGTGATAGACTTGTATGAGTTGTTAGGTAATCCAACCACCTAACTCATTGAGCCACCCGGGCCCTAAGTTTACAATCGTGTCACTAATATGTCTTTCTATGGCCTTATATTACATATAGCAAGGTATATTTGATTTCTTTTAAAACCGTTGCGTTGTAAAACTGTTCTGTTTTGGTCTGTCTTCAAGCATAACCCTTATAACGCATGTTATTATGCATTACTAAGACACACTCTAAGCGTATATATATATATTTGTTCCGCCTAATATCTTCTGCTTTTGGATAATTTATTATAGACTACACCATACTATTTCTTCCTAGCGGAACATAGATTGTTTATCATTTTCGGAATAATTGTTGGAAAAGATCAAATATTGTATATGTTCTCATGGGAACAAATGATATGAAGGAAATTATATATCATCACAACACAATTACTTAGTTGTTAATGGAAACGAATCAAATCCATGAACCTAGTTTTAACATTATCTTAGAGGCAAATGGTTGCTCGCTCATTTGAATGAACACAGATTCACAATTGGACATTTGAATGGAACCACACATTTCGCAGTTCCCAGTCCTTCTGATTTGAATGAACACAGATTCACAATTGGACATTTGAATGGAACCACACATTTCGCAGTTCCCAGTCCTTCTGTCCTCTTTCGTGACTTATCATCGTATTTTTATTTCGCGTAGCACAACAGGTACCACTAGTGGAACAAGAACTGCCCTCCGGAGAACGTGAGTTCACACCAGGTTTTTGCTGGGTTCGTGTTGCTCAAACTTTTGTTTTCTATGTAATGTTTTGTCGACCATTCTTTGTCCCTTTATCCTTGTCTTTTTGTCCATTGTGTCCTTCTATTTACGGCTTTCTTTTTGGCCATTGTGTCTTTCTGTTTACGGCTTTCTTTTTGGCCATTGTGTTCTTCTGTTTACGGCTTTTCTTTTTGGTCATTGTGTCCTTCTATTTACGGCTTTCTTTTTGGCCATTGTGTCCTTCTATTTACGCTTTCTTTTTGGTCATTGTGTCCTTCTGTTTACGGCTTTCTTTTTGGTCATTGTGTCCTTCTATTTACGCTTTCTTTTTGGTCATTGTGTCCTTCTATTTACGCTTTCTTTTTGGTCATTGTGTCCTTCTATTTACGGCTTTTTTTGGTCATTGTGTCCTTCTATTTACGGCTTTTTTTGGCCATTGTGTCCTTCTATTTACGGCTTTCTTTTTGGTCATTGTGTCCTTCTATTTACGGCTTTCTTTTTGGTCATTGTGTCCTTCTATTTACGGCTTTCTTTTTGGTCATTGTGTCCTTCTATTTACGGCTTTCTTTTTGGTCATTGTGTTCTTCTATTTACGGCTTTTCTTTTTGGTCATTGTGTCCTTCTATTTACGGCTTTCTTTTTGGTCATTGTGTCTTTCTGTTTACGGCTTTCTTTTTGGCCATTGTGTCCTTCTATTTACGGCTTTCTTTTTGGTCATTGTGTCCTTCTATTTACGGCTTTTTTTGGTCATTGTGTCCTTCTATTTACGGCTTTTCTTTTTGGTCATTGTGTCCTTCTATTTACGGCTTTCTTTTTGGTCATTGTGTCCTTCTATTTACGGCTTTTCTTTTTGGTCATTGTGTCCTTCTATTTACGGCTTTCTTTTTGGTCATTGTGTCTTTCTGTTTACGGCTTTCTTTTTGGCCATTGTGTCCTTCTATTTACGGCTTTCTTTTTGGTCATTGTGTCCTTCTATTTACGGCTTTTTTTGGTCATTGTGTCCTTCTATTTACGGCTTTTCTTTTTGGTCATTGTGTCCTTCTATTTACGGCTTTCTTTTTGGTCATTGTGTCCTTCTATTTACGGCTTTTCTTTTTGGTCATTGTGTCCTTCTATTTACGGCTTTTCTTTTTGGTCATTGTGTCCTTCTATTTACGGCTTTCTTTTTGGTCATTGTGTTCTTCTATTTACGGCTTTTCTTTTTGGTCATTGTGTCCTTCTATTTACGGCTTTCTTTTTGGTCATTGTGTCTTTCTGTTTACGGCTTTCTTTTTGGCCATTGTGTCCTTCTGTTTACGGCTTTTCTTTTTGGTCATTGTGTCCTTCTATTTACGGCTTTCTTTTTGGTCATTGTGTCCTTCTATTTACGGCTTTCTTTTTGGCCATTGTGTCCTTCTGTTTACGGCTTTCTTTTTGGCCATTGTGTCCTTCTGTTTACGGCTTTCTTTTTGGTCATTGTGTCCTTCTATTTACGGCTTTCTTTTTGGTCATTGTGTCCTTCTATTTACGGCTTTCTTTTTGGCCATTGTGTCCTTCTGTTTACGGCTTTCTTTTTGGTCATTGTGTCCTTCTATTTACGGCTTTCTTTTCGGCCATTGTGTCCTTCTATTTACGCTTTCTTTTTGGTCATTGTGTCCTTCTATTTACGCTTTCTTTTTGGTCATTGTGTCCTTCTATTTACGGCTTTCTTTTTGGTCATTGTGTCCTTCTATTTACGGCTTTCTTTTTGGCCATTGTGTCCTTCTATTTACGGCTTTCTTTTTGGTCATTGTGTCCTTCTATTTACGCTTTCTTTTTGGTCATTGTGTCCTTCTATTTACGGCTTTCTTTTTGGTCATTGTGTCCTTCTATTTACGCTTTCTTTTTGGCCATTGTGTCCTTCTGTTTACGGCTTTTTTTGGTCATTGTGTCCTTCTATTTACGCTTTCTTTTTGGTCATTGTGTCTTTCTGTTTACGGCTTTCTTTTTGGCCATTGTGTCCTTCTGTTTACGGCTTTCTTTTTGGTCATTGTGTCCTTCTATTTACGCTTTCTTTTTGGCCATTGTGTCCTTCTATTTACGGCTTTCTTTTTGGTCATTGTGTCCTTCTATTTACGGCTTTCTTTTTGGTCATTGTGTCCTTCTATTTACGCTTTCTTTTTGGCCATTGTGTCCTTCTATTTACGCTTTCTTTTTGGTCATTGTGTCCTTCTATTTACGCTTTCTTTTTGGCCATTGTGTCCTTCTGTTTACGGCTTTTCTTTTTGGTCATTGTGTCCTTCTATTTACGGCTTTTCTTTTTGGTCATTGTGTCCTTCTATTTACGGCTTTCTTTTTGGTCATTGTGTCCTTCTATTTACGGCTTTCTTTTTGGTCATTGTGTCCTTCTATTTACGCTTTCTTTTTGGCCATTGTGTCCTTCTATTTACGGCTTTCTTTTTGGTCATTGTGTCCTTCTATTTACGCTTTCTTTTTGGTCATTGTGTCCTTCTATTTACGCTTTCTTTTTGGCCATTGTGTCCTTCTATTTACGGCTTTCTTTTTGGTCATTGTGTCCTTCTATTTACGCTTTCTTTTTGGTCATTGTGTCCTTCTATTTACGCTTTCTTTTTGGTCATTGTGTCCTTTTATTTACGGCTTTCTTTTTGGTCATTGTGTCCTTCTATTTACGGCTTTCTTTTTGGCCATTGTGTCCTTCTATTTACGGCTTTTTTTGGTCATTGTGTCCTTCTATTTACGCTTTCTTTTTGGCCATTGTGTCCTTCTATTTACGGCTTTCTTTTTGGTCATTGTGTCCTTCTATTTACGCTTTCTTTTTGGTCATTGTGTCCTTCTATTTACGCTTTCTTTTTGGCCATTGTGTCCTTCTATTTACGGCTTTCTTTTTGGTCATTGTGTCCTTCTATTTACGCTTTCTTTTTGGTCATTGTGTCCTTCTATTTACGCTTTCTTTTTGGTCATTGTGTCCTTCTATTTACGCTTTCTTTTTGGCCATTGTGTCCTTCTATTTACGGCTTTCGTTTTGGTCATTGTGTCCTTCTATTTACGCTTTCTTTTTGGTCATTGTGTCCTTCTATTTACGCTTTCTTTTTGGTCATTGTGTCCTTCTATTTACGGCTTTCTTTTTGGCCATTGTGTCCTTCTGTTTACGGCTTTCTTTTTGGTCATTGTGTCTTTCTATTTACGGCTTTTTTTGGTCATTGTGTCCTTCTATTTACGCTTTCTTTTTGGTCATTGTGTCCTTCTGTTTACGGCTTTCTTTTTGGTCATTGTGTCCTTCTATTTACGCTTTTCTTTTTGGTCATTGTGTCCTTCTATTTACGGCTTTCTTTTTGGCCATTGTGTCCTTCTATTTACGGCTTTTTTTGGTCATTGTGTCCTTCTATTTACGCTTTCTTTTTGGTCATTGTGTCCTTCTGTTTACGGCTTTCTTTTTGGTCATTGTGTCCTTCTATTTACGCTTTCTTTTTGGCCATTGTGTCCTTCTATTTACGGCTTTCTTTTTGGTCATTGTGTCCTTCTATTTACGCTTTCTTTTTGGTCATTGTGTCCTTCTATTTACGCTTTCTTTTTGGCCATTGTGTCCTTCTATTTACGGCTTTCTTTTTGGTCATTGTGTCCTTCTATTTACGCTTTCTTTTTGGTCATTGTGTCCTTCTATTTACGGCTTTCTTTTTGGTCATTGTGTCCTTCTATTTACGGCTTTCTTTTTGGTCATTGTGTCCTTCTATTTACGGCTTTCTTTTTGGCCATTGTGTCCTTCTATTTACGGCTTTTTTTGGTCATTGTGTCCTTCTATTTACGCTTTCTTTTTGGCCATTGTGTCCTTCTATTTACGGCTTTCTTGTTGGTCATTGTGTCCTTCTATTTACGCTTTCTTTTTGGTCATTGTGTCCTTCTATTTACGCTTTCTTTTTGGCCATTGTGTCCTTCTATTTACGGCTTTCTTTTTGGTCATTGTGTCCTTCTATTTACGCTTTCTTTTTGGTCATTGTGTCCTTCTATTTACGCTTTCTTTTTGGTCATTGTGTCCTTCTATTTACGGTTTTTTTTGGTCATTGTGTCCTTCTATTTACGCTTTCTTTTTGGTCATTGTGTCCTTCTATTTACGCTTTCTTTTTGGTCATTGTGTCCTTCTATTTACGGCTTTCTTTTTGGTCATTGTGTCCTTCTATTTACGCTTTCTTTTTGGTCATTGTGTCCTTCTATTTACGGCTTTTTTTGGTCATTGTGTCCTTCTATTTACGCTTTCTTTTTGGTCATTGTGTCCTTCTATTTACGCTTTCTTTTTGGCCATTGTGTCCTTCTGTTTACGGCTTTCTTTTTGGCCATTGTGTCCTTCTATTTACGGCTTTCTTTTTGGTCATTGTGTCCTTCTATTTACGCTTTCTTTTTGGTCATTGTGTCCTTCTATTTACGCTTTCTTTTTGGCCATTGTGTCCTTCTATTTACGGCTTTCTTTTTGGTCATTGTGTCCTTCTATTTACGCTTTCTTTTTGGTCATTGTGTCCTTCTATTTACGCTTTCTTTTTGGTCATTGTGTCCTTCTATTTACGGCTTTCTTTTTGGCCATTGTGTCCTTCTGTTTACGGCTTTCTTTTTGGTCATTGTGTCCTTCTATTTACGGCTTTTCTTTTTGGTCATTGTGTCTTTCTATTTACGGCTTTTTTTGGTCATTGTGTCCTTCTATTTACGCTTTCTTTTTGGTCATTGTGTCCTTCTGTTTACGGCTTTCTTTTTGGTCATTGTGTCCTTCTATTTACGCTTTTCTTTTTGGTCATTGTGTCCTTCTATTTACGGCTTTCTTTTTGGCCATTGTGTCCTTCTATTTACGGCTTTTTTTGGTCATTGTGTCCTTCTATTTACGCTTTCTTTTTGGTCATTGTGTCCTTCTGTTTACGGCTTTCTTTTTGGCCATTGTGTCCTTCTGTTTACGGCTTTCTTTTTGGTCATTGTGTCCTTCTATTTACGGCTTTCTTTTTGGTCATTGTGTCCTTCTATTTACGGCTTTCTTTTTGGTCATTGTGTCCTTCTATTTACGGCTTTCTTTTTGGTCATTGTGTCCTTCTATTTACGGCTTTCTTTTTGGTCATTGTGTCCTTCTATTTACGGCTTTTCTTTTTGGCCATTGTGTCCTTCTATTTACGGCTTTTCTTTTTGGCCATTGTGTCCTTCTATTTACGGCTTTCTTTTTGGCCATTGTGTCCTTCTGTTTACGGCTTTCTTTTTGGTCATTGTGTCCTTCTATTTACGGCTTTTCTTTTTGGTCATTGTGTCCTTCTATTTACGGCTTTCTTTTTGGTCATTGTGTCCTTCTATTTACGGCTTTCTTTTTGGCCATTGTGTCCTTCTATTTACGGCTTTTTTTGGTCATTGTGTCCTTCTATTTACGCTTTCTTTTTGGCCATTGTGTCCTTCTATTTACGGCTTTCTTTTTGGTCATTGTGTCCTTCTATTTACGCTTTCTTTTTGGTCATTGTGTCCTTCTATTTACGCTTTCTTTTTGGCCATTGTGTCCTTCTATTTACGGCTTTCTTTTTGGTCATTGTGTCCTTCTATTTACGCTTTCTTTTTGGTCATTGTGTCCTTCTATTTACGCTTTCTTTTTGGTCATTGTGTCCTTCTATTTACGGCTTTCTTTTTGGCCATTGTGTCCTTCTGTTTACGGCTTTCTTTTTGGTCATTGTGTCCTTCTATTTACGGCTTTTCTTTTTGGTCATTGTGTCTTTCTATTTACGGCTTTTTTTGGTCATTGTGTCCTTCTATTTACGCTTTCTTTTTGGTCATTGTGTCCTTCTGTTTACGGCTTTCTTTTTGGTCATTGTGTCCTTCTATTTACGCTTTTCTTTTTGGTCATTGTGTCCTTCTATTTACGGCTTTCTTTTTGGCCATTGTGTCCTTCTGTTTACGGCTTTCTTTTTGGCCATTGTGTCCTTCTATTTACGGCTTTTCTTTTTGGCCATTGTGTCCTTCTGTTTACGGCTTTCTTTTTGGCCATTGTGTCCTTCTATTTACGGCTTTTCTTTTTGGCCATTGTGTCCTTCTATTTACGCTTTCTTTTTGGCCATTGTGTCCTTCTATTTACGGCTTTTCTTTTTGGTCATTGTGTCCTTCTATTTACGCTTTCTTTTTGGCCATTGTGTCCTTCTATTTACGGCTTTCTTTTTGGTCATTGTGTCCTTCTATTTACGCTTTCTTTTTGGTCATTGTGTCCTTCTGTTTACGGCTTTCTTTTTGGCCATTGTGTCCTTCTATTTACGGCTTTCTTTTTGGTCATTGTGTCCTTCTATTTACGGCTTTCTTTTTGGTCATTGTGTCCTTCTATTTACGGCTTTTCTTTTTGGCCATTGTGTCCTTCTATTTACGGCTTTTCTTTTTGGCCATTGTGTCCTTCTATTTACGGCTTTCTTTTTGGTCATTGTGTCCTTCTGTTTACGGCTTTCTTTTTGGTCATTGTGTCCTTCTATTTACGGCTTTCTTTTCGGCCATTGTGTCCTTCTATTTACGGCTTTTTTTGGTCATTGTGTCCTTCTATTTACGCTTTCTTTTTGGTCATTGTGTCCTTCTGTTTACGGCTTTCTTTTTGGCCATTGTGTCCTTCTATTTACGGCTTTCTTTTTGGTCATTGTGTCCTTCTATTTACGGCTTTCTTTTTGGTCATTGTGTCCTTCTATTTACGGCTTTTCTTTTTGGCCATTGTGTCCTTCTATTTACGCTTTCTTTTTGGTCATTGTGTCCTTCTATTTACGCTTTCTTTTTGGTCATTGTGTCCTTCTATTTACGGCTTTCTTTTTGGCCATTGTGTCCTTCTATTTACGGCTTTTTTTGGCCATTGTGTCCTTCTATTTACGCTTTCTTTTTGGTCATTGTGTCCTTCTATTTACGGCTTTTCTTTTTGGTCATTGTGTCCTTCTATTTACGCTTTCTTTTTGGTCATTGTGTCCTTCTATTTACGCTTTCTTTTTGGTCATTGTGTCCTTCTATTTACGGCTTTCTTTTTGGTCATTGTGTCCTTCTATTTACGGCTTTCTTTTTGGCCATTGTGTCCTTCTATTTACGGCTTTTTTTGGTCATTGTGTCCTTCTATTTACGCTTTCTTTTTGGCCATTGTGTCCTTCTATTTACGGCTTTCTTTTTGGTCATTGTGTCCTTCTATTTACGCTTTCTTTTTGGTCATTGTGTCCTTCTATTTACGCTTTCTTTTTGGCCATTGTGTCCTTCTATTTACGGCTTTCTTTTTGGTCATTGTGTCCTTCTATTTACGCTTTCTTTTTGGTCATTGTGTCCTTCTATTTACGCTTTCTTTTTGGTCATTGTGTCCTTCTATTTACGGCTTTTTTTTGGCCATTGTGTCCTTCTGTTTACGGCTTTCTTTTTGGTCATTGTGTCCTTCTATTTACGGCTTTTCTTTTTGGTCATTGTGTCTTTCTATTTACGGCTTTTTTTGGTCATTGTGTCCTTCTATTTACGCTTTCTTTTTGGTCATTGTGTCCTTCTGTTTACGGCTTTCTTTTTGGTCATTGTGTCCTTCTATTTACGCTTTTCTTTTTGGTCATTGTGTCCTTCTATTTACGGCTTTTCTTTTTGGTCATTGTGTCCTTCTATTTACGCTTTTCTTTTTGGTCATTGTGTCCTTCTATTTACGCTTTTCTTTTTGGCCATTGTGTCCTTCTATTTACGGCTTTTTTTGGTCATTGTGTCCTTCTATTTACGCTTTCTTTTTGGTCATTGTGTCCTTCTGTTTACGGCTTTCTTTTTGGCCATTGTGTCCTTCTATTTACGGCTTTCTTTTTGGCCATTGTGTCCTTCTATTTACGGCTTTCTTTTTGGTCATTGTGTCCTTCTATTTACGGCTTTTCTTTTTGGCCATTGTGTCCTTCTATTTACGGCTTTTCTTTTTGGCCATTGTGTCCTTCTATTTACGGCTTTCTTTTTGGTCATTGTGTCCTTCTGTTTACGGCTTTCTTTTTGGTCATTGTGTCCTTCTATTTACGGCTTTCTTTTCGGCCATTGTGTCCTTCTATTTACGGCTTTTTTTGGTCATTGTGTCCTTCTATTTACGCTTTCTTTTTGGCCATTGTGTCCTTCTATTTACGGCTTTCTTTTTGGTCATTGTGTCCTTCTGTTTACGGCTTTCTTTTTGGCCATTGTGTCCTTCTATTTACGGCTTTTCTTTTTGGTCATTGTGTCCTTCTATTTACGGCTTTCTTTTTGGTCATTGTGTCCTTCTGTTTACGGCTTTCTTTTTGGTCATTGTGTTCTTCTATTTACGGCTTTCTTTTTGGTCATTGTGTCCTTGGTGTTAAGTGAACAACGAATCCCTGTTGGTCTTTTGTGATCAGCGACTTTTTGTCCACAAAAGCTGCAAATCCTTTTGAACATCTATTCTTTTTCGATAAACTTATAATCAATTCAAAAATATTGAGATATTGTCCAATAAAATATTGAGATATTGTCCAATAAAATACGACTTTCGAAAAGTAATTTTATGATGTTGTTTGTTCTTCTCCAATTTCAATAAGTAAATAAGAAGTTTATATGGCAGTATGTGAAATAAATATCTGTTTGTGTTAGGTTTCAGGGACAATATATGATATTATCGTGTTATATTGTATATGTTAGCAATACTAAAACTATTTTTATTACAATGGAATTGATTCTTTTGCTGAAATAAATTTGATTACAGCTACATATGAAGTGATAGTTGAATTCAAATGACAAAGGGTATTTCAAAATATATACTTAGCTCAATTTCCTCGAAATATATTGATTTTATTTAACTGTATTCAATTTAAAAAGGAAAATATTAAGATTTATTATTAGAATGTCACAAACTTTTGTCTTGTATACCCAATGCTACCAGTTTCTCTGCATTGTCCATTTGTGATTGCCGTCCGGTATTCTCTAACGTTTATTTTCCTATTCTAGATGGAGGCCATCGTGGTTGTGATTGTATGGGAGTTAGATCTACAACTACTTGTGCAAGCAATGCATATCACCACTATTTAAGTTGTCGCTTCGAACCCCGTTCATGGCGAGGTGTACTCGATACAACATTATGTGATAAAGTTTGTTAGTGACTTGCGACAGGTCGGTGGGTTTCTCCGGGTACTCGACCACCACGATATAACTGAAATAGTGTCGAAAGTGGCGTTAAACACCATAATGTAATCAAATCAACCTAAACGTGGGTTTTATTTCTGATACTATTGGATAAGCGCATTATTTACCATTTGAAACGAGTGTCACGATGGCCTATCCTTGATTTTCCCTTCGGTTTCCACTAACGTTTACTTAGGGTAACAGTTTCCTATTTGTTATGAATAAAATCGTAGGTATCAAATTTAGTGCATACGACGCGGTTCATGAACAACCATCATCATGTACACTCAAAATCAAAAGCTTGGAAAGCCAAATAATTTAAAGTTTTGAGAGCAATAAAACCAAAGAGTCTAAACAGGATAGCCAAAATCAGTGTCTTTATTTATGCTGAAATTATAAGAGAAACGAGGTAACAAAGCTAAAAATAACTCAATAAAGGTTAATCACGAACAACCGGAATGAACAAGAAAACGTGTGTTTCAAATAGCAGTAATCTCTTTTTATGGTGTCCGATATAGAAAATCCATTTTGTCCCAATTAAGGAACGGCGACATTTCAGATTTAAACATGCACCACCGTCAATATGTCTTCGTCTAGATGGGAAACGGAAACTGCATAATAGTCGTCCAATTAACGGCTTAAGGATCGTAAAATATTCAGCAAGCACCATCTTAATTTTAACTTTTAATATCTCCTTGTTTGAGAATATTTATCGCAATAATCAATATCCACAAAATTTCGATACAGGGTACAGGTCTATCAACGACATACGCTGACCTCAACTAGGTAGTATGTTGTTATGTTAATTTGTAACACGAGATTCGAGTTAACCACTTTTATCGTATAGGTTGTTATAGATATTTTCTGGTTTCTTATATCAATTAGTAGAGTGAATAGGTATTTAATTAAACATTTATTTCTTCCTTTCACAGACGTCTAAAATTTCAGCTTATATGCAGGGCCATCTTAACAGCATTATAGGCCCCCGGGCAAAACAGTGCACTGGATCCCCTACTTGCACAACCACTCACAAGAATAAAAATGTAAATTGTCTATAAACTTAAACATATATGTAGTGTATTGGTACTCAGTGTTTAAATATGTATCATATATACCATGGATCTTACGAATTAACTTATTTAAACCAACGAATCCGAAGGATGAGTTGGCTTAAATAAGTTCATGAGTAAAATCCATGGTATATATGGTTTGTAACAGAAATGACATGATTGACAGATCTATGACGTCAAAATCATGTAATAACAGATCCTATGACGTCAAAATCATGGAATAACAGACCTATGACGTCAAAATCATGGAATAACATCAAGATATTCATGTTAGACCATGGTTTGTAAAAGTTCACTATTATTAAGTTGATTACTGCATAAAAACATCAAAGGAAAAATGCGTATGTATGTTACAATAAATAAAATGCCATACAAAACATACGTAGATTAGCATGGAGCCCCTGTATTCGTGGGGACTCCGGGCAACTGCCCATCGTGCCCATGTGTTAAGACGGCACTGCTTATATGATGATGTAGTTGGTATTGAAACACAAAAGATTCATTATTATGAAAAGAAAGGTTATCTACGTGCTTACCACTATCACTGGGTCGATACCTCTGCTGATAGCTTATTTGTCTCCGAGTGTATCATCTGCACAGTAGTCAGTGCTTTCGACTGAACTATGATTGTTTGATATGATATATACTATCTCTTTAGGATGTGGGATATCATCACCTACTAAAACCCATCTGTGTCGTAAATATGAATCTTAAGTATGATGTTGCTGATGCATTATAACATTATTTCAGGTTGATATATATTAAATGTTGCTGGCCTTGACAAATCAAGAGGTCTAGATTAAAATTGATAAATGCCTGGTAATACTAATCAATTTATTGTTCCCCTCTAATGACAACTGCTAGCTATAAAGACCATACAAATCTACTTGTTTACAGCTTTAGCTTGTAGTAAATAACCACAATCGTTAGCTATAAAAGCCATCAAGCAGTGGTCGAGTGATTGTCAAAACCAAGCATAAACGAATCACAAAATATTTAATTCTACATATTATGCTACAACTTTTGTGTCATCCATATATTTTAGGTAGTGCATAATTCGTGCCAATTATATTTATTTCTATTTTTACATTTTTTTATAATTTTAATTTGTTTTGTTTTGTTTTTTCTTTTTGGAAGGGACCATTTTGTTTTTTGTCTTTTTTCTCTGTTATTTTGGTTATTTTAAATATTTAGATGAAATCTACTAAGGTTTCTAAAATGTCTTTTACCAAGTCAGGGTCATTACGGTTTTCACAGTTTTCCGGTTGTTGACTGATTTTGTCTCTTTATATACTTATGAGTTTTGACTTTCCCTTTGTAAGATTGTTCGGAGTTCGGTAATTTTGTTATTACCCTTATTTCCTGGACTATATGCACATATCATTGAACTGTGCAATTTCAATTTCCCGAATGATGATGTGAACGGCAGTGTGATAATGGTGATGACGTTGTGGTCATGAGTGTATGGAAGTTAGATTTCTCTGGTTACTCTGGTTTCCTCCACCAATAAAACTGACCGCCACCATGTAACTGAAATATTGTTGAGTGTGACCTTATGCACCATGACCCTCCATAACCCTTAATATTTTGCCCACTGTTCTCGTTCCATTTTGTGTTCGACTTGTGTAATATTTATATATTGTGGTTTAATTAGGCTTTTTTTCTTGTTCATCCGAACAGTGATTTTGTGTTTAACCAATAATTTTTACATTAACATTCTTAATGTCGATTTTAGAGCCATTAATGTTTCTTTTCTTTTTTCATTTCACGCATGTATATATTTAACATAAATCCACAATACAAGAGTATTTCAAATATTTACCATTGCTCCTAATCTTTAAAATGATAGGTGCCTCATGTGGAGCAGGAACTGCTTACCCTTCCGGGGCAGTTGAGTGCACCCCAGTATTTGTTGGGTTTGAGCTGCTCGATCTTTAATTTTCTATGTAATGTGTTGTACATCATTGGTTGGTTTTGGATATTGTGTTGTCTGTCCTTCGATTTACGGCCTCTGATTACCCTGTTGGATATTGTGTTGCCTGTCCTTCGATTTACGGCCTCTGATTACCCTGTTGGATATTGTGTTGTCTGTCCTTCGATTTACGGCCTCTGATTACCCTGTTGGATATTGTGTTGTCTGTCCTTCGATTTACGGCCTCTGATTACCGTCCTCTGATTTACGACCTCTGATTACCGGCCTCTGATTGTCGGCCTCTGATTTACGGCCTCTGATTACCGGCCTCTGATTTACGGTCTCTGATTTACGGTCTCTGATTACCGGCCTCTGATTTACGGCCTCTGATTACCGGCCTCTGATTTACGGCCTCTGATTACCGGCCTCTGATTTACGGCCTCTGATTACCGGCCTCTGATTTACGGTCTCTGATTTACGGTCTCTGATTACCGGCCTCTGATTTACGGCCTCTGATTACCGGCCTCTGATTTACGGCCTCTGATTACCGGCCACTGATTTACGGCCTCTGATTACCCAGTTGGTATCTTCAAACCTTTCTTATCACTTCATTGTTTTGTTCATGGCGAGATATCATAGAAATGTCACAGACAGAGGTATGCAATTTAACATTATCACCTAACACAATAAATTCAAACAAATTACTGTAGTCGTACAATTTATCACTTTAAAAGCTTTGTTTATGAAAGATATTTATCGTTTTTTTATATACATTATGATATTTTCAAACATTATATGTTCAATAATGTTCCCACATTACAGTTATAAATTATAGGCATCAATTTCTAATGTGTGTATTTCATTGTATGTTTCAAATGAATGGTTTACCAGACAAGCAATTAGACAGAGATACATGCATATTTTGACGCTGTCTAATGAGATGTAAATTAAGTAGGAATGATTCCACTCATATTTCGACTATTAGTTAATTATGAAGTTGCTACATATGTATGTTCTTGTACCATCCCCAGAGAATAATTTATATGTTATTACTACAGTGTTAGAATGAAAAACACAAACAAAATACACACTGTGGGAAAATTACAAAATCAAATGTCAAATTTGTAGAAATTGACAAAATTGATACCCCTAATTCACAAATACATGACTGCTCATTTTCCTGGCTTGATGTGGCGGTGTTAAACTAATGTTATGAGCTGAACGATCCCCTCTTAGTGAGTCATCATTTTCTAACTCCAAATTGGCAACTTTACAGTTATATCATGGAGAGAACGAGCCATATTTGATTAGATGATATCCCATTTGTAATATACTAACACTCTTATTTGGATCTTTATATTGTTAGTTCACTAAAACAGCAGTCCGCGGGTAGACATGTCGCTCCACTAGGACACCGTCTCCTGATTCAGAGCAAACCCGTCTTTGCTCTTGCTACTGAATGCATCGTGCTTAGCGGAGAAGCAGCCAAAACCATTTTTTTAGTCTATGGTCTCGAATCCACAATCTACCACACTCGTGCATGCTAACCTTTACACCACTGTTACTGTTAAATGACACTAACATCATATAACATGGAAATCGTGTTGGGTACCTGTGTGTTCAAATAAATGACACTAACATCATATAACATGGACATCGTGTTGGGTACCTGTGTGTTCAAATAAATGACACTAACATCATATAACATGGACATCGTGTTGGGTACCTGTGTGTTCAAATAAATGACACTAACATCATATAACATGGACATCGTGTTGGGTACCTGTGTGTTCAAATAAATGACACTAACATCATATAACATGGACATCGTGTTGGGTACCTGTGTGTTCAAATAAATGACACTAACATCATATAACATGGACATCGTGTTGGGTACCTGTGTGTTCAAATAAATGACACGAACATCATATAACATGGACATCGTGTTAGGTACCTGTGTGTTTAAATAAATGACACTAACATCATATAACAGGACATCGTTTTGGGTACCTGTGTGTTCAAATAAATGACACTAACATCATATAACATGGACATCGTGTTGGATACCTGTGTGTTCAAATAAATAACACTAACATCATATAACATGGACATCGTTTTGGGTACCTGTGTGTTCAAATAAATGACACTAACATCATATAACATGGACATCGTGTTGGGTACCTGTGTGTTCAAATAAATGACACTAACATCATATAACATGGATATCGTGTTGGGTACCTGTGTGTTCAAATAAATGACACTAACATCATATAACATGGACATCGTGTTAGGTACCTGTGTGTTCAAATAAATGACACTAACATCATATAACATGGAAATCGTGTTGGGTACCTGTGTGTTCAAATAAATGACACTAACATCATATAACATGGAAATCGTGTTGGGTACCTGTGTGTTTAAATAAATACAAATAACATAAATAAAATATCAACCCCCAACAAAACAAGTTGTGGTAAAGACGAATCGAGCATCGCGACAATCACAGCGGACATCATAACACAGAACTGATTTGTCCCTTCCTTAGACAAGGTATTTATATCTACGTTGACTATTTATTTATCAAACACAGTTGGACTAATTTTTGTATTCTGTTTTTTTTATTTTTGGGGGGGAAATAGTGGTGTAGAAATGTCAAATGTTTTAATGATATTGATAGAGGAGATGGACCTTGATTATCTCTAAGATATTGCTAGAGGAGATGGACCTTGATTATCTCTAAGATATTACTAGAGGAGATGGACCTTGATTTTATCTAAGATATTACTAGAGGAGATGGACCTTGATTATATCTAAGATATTACTAGAGGAGATGGACCTTGATTATATCTAAGATATTGCTAGAGGAGATGGATCTTGATTATATCTAAGATATTACTAGAGGAGATGGATCTTGATTATATCTAAGATATTGTTAGAGGAGATGGACCTTGATTATCTCTAAGATATTACTAGAGGAGATGGACCTTGATTATATCTAAGATATTACTAGAGGAGATGGACCTTGATTATATGTAAGATATTACTAGAGGAGATGGACCTTGATTATATCTAAGATATTACTAGAGGAGATGGATCTTGATTATATCTAAGATATTACTAGAGGAGATGGACCTTGATTATATCAAAGATATTACTAGAGGAGATGGACCTTGATTATATCTAAGATATTACTAGAGGAGATGGACCTTGATTATATCTAAGATATTACTAGAGGAGATGGATCTTGATTATATCTAAGATATTACTAGAGGAGATGGACCTTGATTATATCTAAGATATTACTAGAGGAGATGGACCTTGATTATATCTAAGATATTGCTAGAGGAGATGGACCTTGATTATATCTAAGATATTGCTAGAGGAGATGGACCTTGATTATATCTAAGATATTGCTAGAGGAGATGGATCTTGATTATATCTAAGATATTACTAGAGGAGATGGACCTTGATTATATCTAAGATATTACTAGAGGAGATGGACCTTGATTATATCTAAGATATTGCTAGAGGAGATGGATCTTGATTATATCTAAGATATTACTAGAGGAGATGGATCTTGATTATATCTAAGATATTGTTAGAGGAGATGGACCTTGATTATCTCTAAGATATTACTAAAGGAGATGGACCTTGATTATATCTAAGATATTACTAGAGGAGATGGACCTTGATTATATCTAAGATATTACTAGAGGAGATGGACCTTGATTATATCTAAGATATTACTAGAGGAGATGGATCTTGATTATATCTAAGATATTACTAGAGGAGATGGACCTTGATTATATATAAGATATTACTAGAGGAGATGGACCTTGATTATATCTAAGATATTACTAGAGGAGATGGACCTTGATTATATCTAAGATATTACTAGAGGAGATGGACCTTGATTATATCTAAGATATTGCTAGAGGAGATGGACCTTGATTATCTCTAAGATATTTCTAGAGGAGATGGACCTTGATTATATCTAAGATATTGCTAGAGGGGATGGATCTTGATTATATCTAAGATATTACTAGAGGAGATGGACCTTGATTATATCTAAGATATTACTAGAGGAGATGGATCTTGATTATATCTAAGATATTGCTAGAGGAGATGGACCTTGATTATATCTAAGATATTCCTAGAGGAGATGGATCTTGATTATATCTAAGATATTGTTAGAGGAGATGGACCTTAATTATATCTAAGATATTGTTAGAGGAGATGGACCTTGATTATCTCTAAGATATTCCTAGAGGAGATAGACCTTAATTATATCTAAGATATTACTAGAGGAGATGGACCTTAATTATATCTAAGATATTGTTAGAGGAGATGGACCTTGATTATCTCTAAGATATTACTAGAGGAGATGGAACTTGATTATCTCTAAGATATTTCTAGAGGAGATGGACCTTGATTATATCTAAGATATTGCTAGAGGAGATGGACCTTGATTATATCTAAGATATTGCTAGAGGAGATGGACCTTGATTATATCTAAGATATTGCTAGAGGAGATGGACCTTGATTATCTCTAAGATATTTCTAGAGGAGATGGACCTTGATTATATCTAAGATATTGCTAGAGGGGATGGATCTTGATTATATCTAAGATATTACTAGAGGAGATGGACCTTGATTATATCTAAGATATTACTAGAGGAGATGGATCTTGATTATATCTAAGATATT
This sequence comes from Bathymodiolus brooksi, assembly GCA_963680875.1. Lineage (NCBI taxonomy): Eukaryota > Metazoa > Mollusca > Bivalvia > Mytilida > Modiolidae > Bathymodiolus > Bathymodiolus brooksi. The sequence goes on along the minus strand of OY804580.1, from coordinate 111,972,206 downwards.
GCTAGAGGAGATGGACCTTGATTATATCTAAGATATTCCTAGAGGAGATGGATCTTGATTATATCTAAGATATTACTAGAGGAGATGGACCTTGATTATATCTAAGATATTACTAGAGGAGATGGACCTTGATTATATCTAAGATATTACTAGAGGAGATGGACCTTGATTATATCTAAGATATTGCTAGAGGAGATGAACCTTGATTATATCTAAGATATTGCTAGAGGAGATGGACCTTGATTATATCTAAGATATTGCTAGAGGAGATGGACCTTGATTATCTCTAAGATATTACTAGAGGAGATGGACCTTGATTATATCTAAGATATTACTAGAGGAGATGGACCTTGATTTTATCTAAGATATTGCTAGAGGAGATGGACCTTAATTATATCTAAGATATTACTAGAGGAGATGGACCTTGATTATATCTAAGATATTGCTAGAGGAGATGAACCTTGATTATATCTAAGATATTGCTAGAGGAGATGGACCTTGATTATATCTAAGATATTGCTAGAGGAGATGGACCTTGATTATCTCTAAGATATTACTAGAGGAGATGGACCTTGATTATATCTAAGATATTACTAGAGGAGATGGATCTTGATTTTATCTAAGATATTACTAGAGGAGATGGACCTTGATTATCTCTAAGATATTACTAGAGGAGATGGACCTTGATTATATCTAAGATATTGCTAGAGGAGATGGACCTTGATTATCTCTAAGATATTACTAGAGGAGATGGACCTTGATTATATCTAAGATATTACTAGAGGAGATGGACCTTGATTTTATCTAAGATATTGCTAGAGGAGATGGACCTTAATTATATCTAAGATATTACTAGAGGAGATGGACCTTGATTATATCTAAGATATTGCTAGAGGAGATGAACCTTGATTATATCTAAGATATTGCTAGAGGAGATGGACCTTGATTATATCTAAGATATTGCTAGAGGAGATGGACCTTGATTATCTCTAAGATATTACTAGAGGAGATGGACCTTGATTATATCTAAGATATTACTAGAGGAGATGGACCTTGATTTTATCTAAGATATTGCTAGAGGAGATGGACCTTGATTATCTCTAAGATATTGCTAGAGGAGATGGACCTTGATTATCTCTAAGATATTACTAGAGGAGATGGACCTTGATTATATCTAAGATATTACTAGAGGAGATGGACCTTGATTTTATCTAAGATATTACTAGAGGAGATGGACCTTGATTTTATCAAAGATATTACTAGAGGAGATGGACCTTGATTATATCTAAGATATTGCTAGAGGAGATGGACCTTGATTATATCTAAGATATTACTAGAGGAGATGGACCTTGATTTTATCTAAGATATTACTAGAGGAGATGGAACTTGATTTTATCTAAGATATTACTAGAGGAGATGGACCTTGATTATATCTAAGATATTACTAGAGGAGATGGACCTTGATTTTATCTAAGATATTACTAGAGGAGATGGACCTTGATTATCTCTAAGATATTACTAGAGGAGATGGACCTTGATTATATCTAAGATATTACTAGAGGAGATGGACCTTGATTATATCTAAGATATTACTAGAGGAGATGGACCTTGATTATCTCTAAGATATTTCTAGAGGAGATGGACCTTGATTTTATCTAAGATATTACTAGAGGAGATGGACCTTGATTGTATCTAAGATATTACTAGAGGAGATGGACCTTGATTATCTCTAAGATATTGCTAGAGGAGATGGACCTTGATTATATCTAAGATATTACTAGAGGAGATGGACCTTGATTTTATCTAAGATATTGCTAGAGGAGATGGACCTTAATTATATCTAAGATATTACTAGAGGAGATGGACCTTGATTATATCTAAGATATTGCTAGAGGAGATGAACCTGGATTATATCTAAGATATTGCTAGAGGAGATGGACCTTGATTATATCTAAGATATTGCTAGAGGAGATGGACCTTGATTATATCTAAGATATTACTAGAGGAGATGGACCTTGATTATATCTAAGATATTACTAGAGGAGATGGACCTTGATTTTATCTAAGATATTACTAGAGGAGATGGACCTTGATTATCTCTAAGATATTACTAGAGGAGATGGACCTTGATTATATCTAAGATATTACTAGAGGAGATGGACCTTGATTTTATCTAAGATATTACTAGAGGAGATGGACCTTGATTATATCTAAGATATTACTAGAGGAGATGGACCTTGATTATATCTAAGATATTGCTAGAGGAGATGGACCTTGATTTTATCTAAGATATTACTAGAGGTGATGGACCTTGATTATATCTAAGATATTACTAGAGGAGATGGACCTTGATTATATCTAAGATATTACTAGAGGAGATGGACCTTGATTATATCTAGGATATTGCTAGAGGAGATGGACCTTAATTATATCTAAGATATTGCTAGAGGAGATGGACCTTGATTATATCTAAGATATTACTAGAGGAGATGGACCTTGATTATATCTAAGATATTACTAGAGGAGATGGACCTTAATTATATCTAAGATATTGCTAGAGGAGATGGACCTTAATTATATCTAAGATCTTGCTAGAAGAGATGGACCTTGATTATATCTAAGATATTACTAGAGGAGATGGACCTTGATTATATCTAAGATATTACTAGAGGAGATGGACCTTGATTATATCTAAGATATTACTAGAGGAGATGGACCTTAATTATATCTAAGATATTGCTAGAGGAGATGGACCTTGATTATATCTAAGATATTACTAGAGGAGATGGACCTTGATTATATCTAAGATATTACTAGAGGAGATGGACCTTAATTATATCTAAGATATTGCTAAAGGAGATGGACTTTAATTATATCTAAGATCTTGCTAGAAGAGATGGACCTTGATTATATCTAAGATATTACTAGAGGAGATGGACCTTGATTATATCTAAGATATTACTAGAGGAGATGGACCTTGATTATATCTAAGATATTACTAGAGGAGATGGACCTTAATTATATCTAAGATATTGCTAGAGGAGATGGACCTTAATTATATCTAAGATATTGCTAGAGGAGATGGACCTTGATTATATCTAAGATATTACTAGAGGAGATGGACCTTGATTATATCTAAGATATTGGAGCTCGTGCTGTGTATTCTAAATTGCTGAAGTGCATCTTAGTTCAGTAAATATAATCCAATGGATTCACACTGTACGACAGATGTCACATGTGGAGCAGGAACTGCTAACCCTTCCGGAACACCCGATTCCACCCCCGGTTTTAGTGGAAATCGTGCTCCTCGATCCTTAGTTTTCTGTATAATACTTTATATATCGTTATTTGTCCTTTTGTCCTTTTTCGTTTGGCCATTGACCATTAACCCATGAAAAACCGCGTTTTGCCATTGAATTGTCTGTCCTACGACATACAGATTCTTATTACCTCTTTGGTATCTTAAGCTTATCTTATAGTGAAGTGTAATTGCTGTCGGGTTCAATTCATTAAAAAATGTGCTCCAATATTTCTGTCATCCAATCTTAAAATGATAAGACATCGTTTCCCAATTATTTCTGACCAATTCCGACAAATGATATAATTTGTAAAGTTGATATACGAGATTGAAATTCCAACAATTCTACACAGCTAAAGGAAATACAATCGACTGGAAGCTTTCACGACACATCATAGTAAGATTATATGATTGAATTTGATCTTAATAAAGCTGATTTATACTAATCAGATAATATTTCTATATCTTAATGTACGATAGAGATTGTCTGTACTCTAGAGAATAACAAATTTCGTAATTCTTCTATGATAGATGACACTATCTAGTGTGGCATCATCTGAATTGCCCTATTTTATTAAAGTTATATCATTTCTGGGACCGTACTGCAAAGAAAAAGATATATATACTTATATAATATGAATTATTTTATAGTCCAATCATCTTTGTTGAATCTTATTTATGACTCTAAGCGAAGATTTATATTTTAGCATGACAAATACGTAAAAGTATATATGTGTATATCTATAATATTATCTATTGATTTGTCTATAATAATGTCTCATTTTAAATATGTTGTTATATAATTTATGTAATAGTGGTATCGGTGTTGGAATGACATTATGTGATGCTGTTACTGGAATTTATTCCTGAGCACCACTGGCTTTTAGTGGATTAATATTGCTCAATCATTTGTTTTCTGTCTAGTGTTGTGTCATTTTGTTCTTTTTGTCATGGTATTGCCTGTCCTTCTTCGATATACGGTTCTGGTTACTCCTTTGGTATATTAAGACTTGTCTTGCCATGTTTTGATTGTGTTGATAAAAATGGTGCCTTGTGTGGAATATTGATGGCAAGTCCTTTCCTCATTCACGATTTATCACCGGGTTTGTAACTAGATTAAAACGACGGGTGCTCTAGTGGAGCAGGAACTGCTTACCCTTCTGGTGCACCTGAGTGCAGCCCATGTTTTTAGTGGTATTCATATTGCTCAATCTTTAGATAAATGTCTAATAAATTAATTTTAGAGTTGCATGTCATTTTATACGTATTTTGATTGGTTTAAAAAGTTGAGGTTATTTGTCAATGAACGGAATCTAAGAATAGACGTCGTTCTCAAGGCGTCGCGTACCGTTGTCATCAGGTGATTTCCTTTAAATGAGGCACCTTTAGGGTTATTTTAATTTATTTCTGATTATTTGCCTTATTTTGAAAAAATAAATATATTTTTCAATATCATAGCAAAAAAAGTTTGAATTAATTTATAAGGATTGATCGAAATTATTTGTTCGGTTCATTCGAAATAACCTCAATCAGGTTGTACACACCCTTGCGTAACCCTTGTGTACAACCTGATTGAGGTTATTTCTTCATGAACCGAACAATCCCTAAGTTTTTTGTAGACCCTTGTTTCTTTTATTTGTCCTTTTTTCTTTTTGCCATTGTATTGTCTGTTCCTCTTCGATATACGGATTCTGATTACCACTTTGGTAACTTTTGTCATTGTGTTGTCTGTTCCTCTTCGATATACGGATTCTGATTACCACTTTGGTAACTTTTGTCATTGTGTTGTCTGTTCCTCTTCGATATACGGATTCTGATTACCACTTTGGTAACTTTTGTCATTGTATTGTCTGTTCCTCTTCGATATACGGATTCTGATTACCACTTTGGTAACTTTTGTCATTGTATTGTCTGTTCCTCTTCGATATACGGATTCTGATTACCACTTTGGTAACTTTTGTCATTGTATTGTCTGTTCCTCTTCGATATACGGATTCTGATTACCACTTTGGTAACTTTTGCCATTGTATTGTCTGTTCCTCTTCGATATACGAATTCTGATTACCACTTTGGTAACTTTTGTCATTGTGTTGTCTGTTCCTCTTCGATATACGGATTCTGATTACCACTTTGGTAACTTTTGTCATTGTATTGTCTGTTCCTCTTCGATATACGGATTCTGATTACCACTTTGGTAACTTTTGTCATTGTATTGTCTGTTCCTCTTCGATATACGGATTCTGATTACCACTTTGGTAACTTTTGTCATTGTATTGTCTGTTCCTCTTCGATATACGGATTCTGATTACCACTTTGGTAACTTTTGCCATTGTATTGTCTGTTCCTCTTCGATATACGGATTCTGATTACCACTTTGGTAACTTTTGTCATTGTATTGTCTGTTCCTCTTCGATATACGGATTCTGATTACCACTTTGGTAACTTTTGTCATTGTGTTGTCTGTTCCTCTTCGATATACGGATTCTGATTACCACTTTGGTAACTTTTGTCATTGTATTGTCTGTTCCTCTTCGATATACGGATTCTGATTACCACTTTGGTAACTTCAAACTTTTCTTATCAAAGTAAAATGCTGAATAAAACGAGGGCAGTATTCAATTACCACGTCAATATAGTATTGATACATTTCATCTTTGAATAAGCCTCTCTTCTTAATGTCCATTTACTGGTCTTGAATAATGATGATGTGTTACAATTATAGGGTTACTAAACGAACATGTGTTTCTTTTAAGTAATTTTAGTTGTCGAAGCAATGTTTCATTGTGAAGATATCCAGTTTGATGATTATATCTCTTTTATATAGAATTATATATTTAAACACTGGGAGAATCCATCACGAAGCATAATATCAATTGAAATGTAAAAATGGTGTAAATATTGTATTGAGTTTCATAGAAGCGTCGATAATAATTCAAATTCAGCAACGACGTAAATTGTGCAAAACACAGGTTAATGCGTTCTAATTTTGTCTATGTTTTTATTATGGTTCGATAACAATTTAAAAACAACAACACATTCAAAAGTGTAAAACCCACGTCATGACGCTATAAATATTCACTGACAGTACAACTCACTTAAACTCAGACCATCACTCTATAACAAAAGACAAAATTATTTAATTTGCGCAAAAGTAAACGACATGCTTAGAATATATACAATCTCAAAGTAAAGTTAATTGTAAAATTGTTATTTAATGAAAAATAACTAATAATGAAATAGTGAGGATTGGATCCATAAAACTAGTTTAACGCCGCCACTTTTTATTGAAGTGCATTTAGCAAGCCGGGAAAGTGGCAAGCCATGCGTGTAATGAGTACCGAGTTGTCTCTTTTTTTCGATTGACTTTTGGAGCTGTTTCGACAGTGTGGCATTAATGATTTCAACAGGAAATAATCACCCTTCCGGCCCATAAAATTTGCACTGAATTGTCTGATTGAATGTGAACAATATTCTAGACAATGCCACCGCTCTGTGGTGGGATACAACAGGTTACGTAATTATTGAGATATATAAGCGCATGTTCTAAAATTAGATAAAATGCACACTTTAAGATCCCGACAAGATATATAAAATTATAGTCATAAATCCATTGTTTTGCGCAATAATGAGACATCCAGCGATTTATTTATAGACAATAATGTTACATTGACTGACATTAATTTGGATTTATTAGATTTATCATTTGAAGTTGTGGGCGTTATTTTAAAGTTATTGCTCCTTGTGGAATAGATATCATTGATTGGCGCCCTGTGAGTTACTGTTCTCTTAACTGTTCTGCATGATTTCTGTTAGTGTATTGAATCATATACTGCTTTAAAACATTAGACAGCTGCCGTCCTATTAGCTTTTAAGGTATTAAACAATGTATATTCGTGGTGGTGATCGTATCAATTTACAATTACCTATGACATCAGTGGTGGAGAAAACCGGAGTACCCGGAGAAAGCCACCGACCTGTCGCAAGTCACCGACAAAATTTATCACATAATGTTGTATCGAGTGCAACTCGCCTGAGAGGGGTTCGAACGCACAGCATTAGTGATGATAGGCACTAATTGCACAAGTTGTTTGAAAACTACCATACGATCACGACCATTACGGCCCCTATAATTGTAAGTATGTTAATTTCATTTATCAGATATAAATCAGATACATTGTTGGTAAGAACATGTAAAACTTCCGGAAGTGTATCGTATAGTGATTTTGTTTCCCTACAGATGGGATGGAGTATAGAGTGTAAAGAAAAGCCAGGGGACTAGGAGCCAATGGCTAAGTGAAAAAGTGGCGGGGAAAAACTATGTATTTATAAATCCCCAACTTTTTTTTTTAAAACTTTAAGAAAAAGCTGTATTTGTAACATGGAATAAAAAAAAGGGGTTCAAGGGAATGCTTTGAAACCAATATAACCTTCTCTTTTATTTTTTGCTTGTCAGGTTTGTGAACTTGCCTGTCCCCCAGTCAACACTGTCCAGTCAAATCACAAAACTAGTATCCCAACCACTCCCATTCAAACTTTACGGTTCACTCCTACGCCGCTCTAACTATTGTATTCATGTCGTGTTTTGTATACGCCATTCAAACGTTACGGTTCACTCCTACGCCGCTCTAACTATTGTATTCATGTCGTGTTTTGTATACGCCATTCAAACTTTACGGTTCACTCCTACGCCGCTCTAACTATTGTATTCATGTCGTGTTTTGTATACGCCATTCAAACTTTACGGTTCACTCCTACGCCGCTCTAACTATTGTATTCATGTCGTGTTTTGTATACGCCATTCAAACTTTACGGTTCACTCCTACGCCGCTCTAACTATTGTATTCATGTCGTGTTTTGTATACGCCATTCCAACTTTACGGTTCATTCCTACGCCGCTCTAATTATTGTATTCATGTCGTGTTTTGTATACGCCATTCAAACTTTACGGTTCACTCCTACGCCGCTCTAACTATTGTATTCATGTCGTGTTTTGTATACGCCATTCAATCTTTACGGTTCACTCCTACGCCACTCTAACTATTGTATTCATGTCGTGTTTTGTATACGCCATTCAAACTTTACGGTTCACTCCTACGCCGCTCTAACTATTGTATTCATGTCGTGTTTTGTATACGCCATTCAAACGTTACGGTTCACTCCTACGCCGCTCTAACTATTGTATTCATGTCGTGTTTTGTATACGCCATTCAAACGTTACGGTTCACTCCTACGCCGCTCTAACTATTGTATTCATGTCGTGTTTTGTATACGCCATTCAAACGTTACGGTTCACTCCTACTCCGCTCTAACTATTGTATTCATGTCGTGTTTTGTATACGCCATTCAAACTTTACGGTTCACTCCTACGCCGCTCTAACTATTGTATTCATGTCGTGTTTTGTATACGCCATTCAAACTTTACGGTTCACTCCTACGCCGCTCTAACTATTGTATTCATGTCGTGTTTTGTATACGCCATTCAAACTTTACGGTTCACTCCTACGCCGCTCTAACTATTGTATTCATGTCGTGTTTTGTATACGGCATTCAAACTTTACGGTTCACTCCTACGCCACTCTAACTATTGTATTCATGTCGTGTTTTGTATACGCCATTCAAACGTTACGGTTCACTCCTACGCCGCTCTAACTATTGTATTCATGTCGTGTTTTGTATACGCCATTCAAACGTTACGGTTCACTCCTACGCCGCTCTAACTATTGTATTCATGTCGTGTTTTGTATACGCCATTCAAACTTTACGGTTCACTCCTACGCCGCTCTAACTATTGTATTCATGTCGTGTTTTGTATACGCCATTCAAACGTTACGGTTCACTCCTACGCCGCTCTAACTATTGTATTCATGTCGTGTTTTGTATACGCCATTCAAACGTTACGGTTCACTCCTACGCCGCTCTAACTATTGTATTCATGTCGTGTTTTGTATACGCCATTCAAACTTTACGGTTCACTCCTACGCCGCTCTAACTATTGTATTCATGTCGTGTTTTGTATATGCCATTCAAACTTTACGGTTCACTCCTACGCCACTCTAACTATTGTATTCATGTCGTGTTTTGTATACGCCATTCCAACTTTACGGTTCACTCCTACGCCGCTCTAACTATTGTATTCATGTCGTGTTTTATATACGCCATTCAAACTTTACGGTTCACTCCTACGCCGCTCTAACTATTGTATTCATGTCGTGTTTTGTATACGCCATTCAAACGTTACGGTTCACTCCTACGCCGCTCTAACTATTGTATGCATGTCGTGTTTTGTTTACGCCATTCAAACTTTACGGTTCACTCCTACGCCGCTCTAACTATTGTATTCATGTCGTGTTTTGTATACGCCATTCCAACTTTACGGTTCACTCCTACGCCGCTCTAACTATTGTATTCATGTCGTGTTTTGTATACGCCATTCAAACTTTACGGTTCACTCCTACGCCGCTCTAACTATTGTATTCATGTCGTGTTTTGTATATGCCATTCAAACTTTACGGTTCACTCCTACGCCACTCTAACTATTGTATTCATGTCGTGTTTTGTATACGCCATTCCAACTTTACGGTTCACTCCTACGCCGCTCTAACTATTGTATTCATGTCGTGTTTTATATACGCCATTCAAACTTTACGGTTCACTCCTACGCCGCTCTAACTATTGTATTCATGTCGTGTTTTGTATACGCCATTCAAACGTTACGGTTCACTCCTACGCCGCTCTAACTATTGTATGCATGTCGTGTTTTGTATACGCCATTCAAACTTTACGGTTCACTCCTACGCCGCTCTAACTATTGTATTCATGTCGTGTTTTGTATACGCCATTCCAACTTTACGGTTCACTCCTACGCCGCTCTAACTATTGTATTCATGTCGTGTTTTGTATACGCCATTCAAACTTTACGGTTCACTCCTACGCCGCTCTAACTATTGTATTCATGTCGTGTTTTATATACGCCATTCAAACTTTACGGTTCACTCCTACGCCGCTCTAACTATTGTATTCATGTCGTGTTTTGTATACGCCATTCAAACGTTACGGTTCACTCCTACGCCGCTCTAACTATTGTATTCATGTCGTGTTTTGTATACGCCATTCAAACTTTACGGTTCACTCCTACGCCGCTCTAACTATTGTATTCATGTCGTGTTTTGTATACGCCATTCAAACGTTACGGTTCACTCCTACGCCGCTCTAACTATTGTATTCATGTCGTGTTTTGTATACGCCATTCAAACGTTACGGTTCACTCCTACGCCGCTCTAACTATTGTATTCATGTCGTGTTTTGTATACGCCATTCCAACTTTACGGTTCACTACTACGCCGCTCTAACTATTGTATTCATGTCGTGTTTTGTATACGCCATTCAATCTTTACGGTTCACTCCTACGCCGCTCTAACTATTGTATTCATGTCGTGTTTTGTATACGCCATTCCAACTTTACGGTTCACTCCTACGCCGCTCTAACTATTGTATTCATGTCGTGTTTTATATACGCCATTCAAACTTTACGGTTCACTCCTACGCCGTCCTAACTAGGGTATTCATGTCGTGTTTTGTATACGCCATTCCAACTTTACGGTTCACTCCTACGCCGCTCTAACTATTGTATTCATGTCGTGTTTTGTATACGCCATTCAATCTTTACGGTTCACTTCTACGCCGCTCTAACTATTGTATTCATGTCGTGTTTTGTATACGCCATTCAAACTTTACGGTTCACTCCTACGCCGCTCTAACTATTGTATTCATGTCGTGTTTTGTATACGCCATTCAAACTTTACGGTTCACTCTTACGCCGCTCTAACTATTGTATTCATGTCGTGTTTTGTATACGCCATTCAAACGTTACGGTTCACTCCTACTCCGCTCTAACTATTGTATTCATGTCGTGTTTTGTATACGCCATTCAAACGTTACGGTTCACTCCTACGCCGCTCTAACTATTGTATTCATGTCGTGTTTTGTATACGCCATTCAAACTTTACGGTTCACTCCTACGCCGCTCTAACTATTGTATTCATGTCGTGTTTTGTATACGCCATTCAAACGTTACGGTTCACTCCTACCCCGCTCTAACTATTGTATTCATGTCGTGTTTTGTATACGCCATTCAAACGTTACGGTTCACTCCTACGCCGCTCTAACTATTGTATTCATGTCGTGTTTTGTATACGCCATTCAAACTTTACGGTTCACTCCTACGCCGCTCTAACTATTGTATTCATGTCGTGTTTTGTATACGCCATTCCAACTTTACGGTTCACTCCTACGCCGCTCTATCTATTGTATTCATGTCGTGTTTTATATACGCCATTCAAACTTTACGGTTCACTCCTACGCCGCTCTAACTATTGTATTCATGTCGTGTTTTGTATACGCCATTCAAACTTTACGGTTCACTCCTACGCCGTTCTAACTATTGTATTCATGTCATGTTTTGTATACGCCATTCAAACTTTACGGTTCACTCCTACTCCGCTCTAACTATTGTATTGATGTCGTGTTTTGTATACGCCATTCAAAGTTTACGGTTCACTCCTACGCCGCTCTAACTGTTGATACGCCATTCAAACTTTACGGTTTACTCCTACGCCGCTCTAACTATTGTATTCATGTCGTGTTTTGTATACGCCATTCAAACTTTACGGTTCACTCCTACGCCGCTCTGACTATTGTATTCATGTCGTGTTTTGTATACGCCATTCAAACTTTACGGTTCACTCCTACGCCGCTCTAACTATTGTATTCATGTCGTGTTTTGTATACGCCATTCAATCATGGAATCACTTATTTAAGAATTGAGTGTATTCTTTTGAAGTTTCATTGGGGTATGAAAGCGTTGACCGAAGTACATTTTCAATGAAGCGCGGTAACGCTTCGCGTTGAAAATGTAGTTCGATCAACGCTTTCATACCCCAATGAAACTTCAAAAGAATGCATTCAATTCTTATAATTATATTTAAATCACACCAAAATTTAATATAGTTAAATTTTTCGTTGTGAATTTTATTTGTGTTAGATTATTTGCTGTTGGAAATTACTACGCCATTGATTGTATACATCTGACGTCGTCGTGGAGGCACGTGCACGTTCGGATTTGAGTTTCATTGGGATGTAAAACATCACTTTTATAATCATGTGACCACTTCATAACCAATCATATTGTAACATTTCAATGAAAAACGGAAGTAATGTAATTATATATCTATACTACAAGTTTCATATATTATCCCACCTCAATATAAGTAATAATTATCTAATTACGTCATCATTAGGCAGATAATTACATGTGTGTTAATATTAACTCCTTGTGGGGTATGATAATGCAATTATCTACTAGATATTAGACTATTAATTCATTAAATATATTAGATTGCTACTAAATCGACAAATTATTTAGCATGCCTTTGAGAATACCCTTATATCTGACAATTGGTTTTCACAGGGCAATGACCTGATTATGTGTTTCCGTTTATCGGTTATACCTATTAATCTATGGAAAAGTATATAGACAATATTATATGATTGGATCAGTCACAAGTTAAATGCACACCTCTTAGAAGCCATTTCCATTAGCATTATTTCAGACTTGTGACAGCTATGCGATTTGATATTACAAATAACAAGTACAAATACACGAACACGCAGACAATACAAGGTGCGTTCAGATTAAAAAATAACTGAAATAAATCTTGTATTCTAAGCACAAAAAATAGGACAATACAAGTTGCGTTCAGATTGCAATTAGAAAAAAAAACGAAATAATTCTTATATTCTAATTTAACGAAAAATAGGGACAATTCGATGTGCGTTCAGATTAAAAATAGTAAAAATTATAAAAAGTCTTGTAATAGAAACACTAATAAGTAAGAATAATGAGGTGTGCGCTCTGATTAAAAATGAGGGAAAATAAAATAATTCTTGCAATCTAGATTCAAACAAATGTGAGCGAACAAACATCAAATTGAACAGAAAAGTTAAAAAGTTATAGGAAATGGGGATAATACAAGGAGCGTTCAGATTGAATATAAAAAAGGCAAAACACAAGCGCACGCATAGAATACTAAAAAAGGTGCATTCAGATTAAATATAAAAAAGGCGAACATTATCCAAGTCTAACTACAAGCAATTATGAAAAATGCAATGTGTGTTCAGAATAAAAGTTTTAAAAACTCAAATAACTATAATAGTCTGAAAACAAAGCAAATGGGTCCAATGCCATGTGCGTTCAGATTGAAAATAGAAAAGCGGAAATATTATCATAGTCTAAATACAATATCATAGGGACAGTACTGAGTACAATGCATGTTCAGATTGAGTTTAGAAAAAAAACGAAATATTTCCTGTAGTCTATGCAAAAATAAATAAGGACAATACTAGGTGCTATGAAAATAAAATTAAAACAATGATGGTCAACAATTCCACCAATATTAACAAAACAAACAATTACCTTTCACCTCAAATTCCAATGAAACCGGATAGCCAAATTCGGCGAAGGTAGACTAGAATTATAGAAAGTTATAAGTGATCATTGATTTAAATAAACATTAGAGAAAACGGAATAGACACTGGCACCTATAGGCACACAAGACACAGAAATAAAACAAGCAAAACTCCACCAAAAACCGGGGATGAACCAGGTGCTCGTGAGGTGTAAGCAATTTCTGCTACCTATTAGACACCCACCATGTTATTGATATAATCAAGTCATGTAGGACACCTCTATGCGCAAATAAAACAAACAACAAAAACAAGACATGAGCCCTTTTACAAACATCTGGAGGGAAAGACAATCCGAACATCGTTTTTATGCGGAAATAGTAGATGTTCTTTTCATTTTGTATATTACGAATCTTTTGATATATTTCTACATTTGTATCATCATACGTTGTCATCGAAATAGTAGCTATGTTACAGAGAATACTAGAAGTTGTAAACGTGATCCAACTCCTCCCACGCGTTGTTTTTAGGGGGTAATCTTTGAAGCTACATAATTACTTTAGTTTGTTTTATTAACAGTATGGTGTTTTTCATTTATGTTCGCATATACATGTATTGTGTTTTCTTCTTTCAGGTTATGGTAACATAGCTCCAAAGACAAATCTTGGACGTTTAATCACCATGGTATATGCTATTATCGGAATACCGCTGACGTTATTATGCTTAGCTAACCTTGGAAGCATGTTGGGCGACTGTTTCCGATTTTTATACAAACATTTTTGTAAAATTGTAATATGTATGTGTTGTCCTCAACAAGCACAATGGTATGTAAAACGACGATCAAAAAATCTTACAAACATTCCAACAACTGATATACATTCGAGTAATAAAGAAAGTGCAGGATCAAAAGAAATAACAACATTGGAGAAAGAAGAAATGTCCAATGGTAAAGAACAATTTAACATTGGAAAAGAGGAACCAGTTCGGGTGCCAATCTTCGTTAGTTTGATGTTGATAGCATCTTACATCGTAGCAGGTGCTGTGATATTTTCTTCTTGGGAGGAAGGGTGGGATCTGGTTATCGGTTCCTATTTTTGTTTTATAACTCTAAGTACTATAGGGTTTGGAGATTATGTTCCCGGCTCAAACAGTTATTCCTTCGATAATCAACAAAAAATGGTCATATGTAGTCTTTATCTTATCTTCGGATTATCTATGGTAGCTATGTGCTTTAATCTCATGCAGGAAGAGGTCCGGGCGAAGTTCCGGTGGCTAGGACAAAAACTTGGTATAATTGAGAACAAGTAATAATGTGTATATGTCTAACTGAATGCTTTGAAGTAAAATTTAATAAAAAAAAACACTCGTAAAGACAAGAAAGGAAGAAGCTGAGAAAACGTAA
This sequence comes from Bathymodiolus brooksi, assembly GCA_963680875.1. Classification (NCBI taxonomy): domain Eukaryota; kingdom Metazoa; phylum Mollusca; class Bivalvia; order Mytilida; family Modiolidae; genus Bathymodiolus; species Bathymodiolus brooksi. The sequence goes on along the minus strand of OY804580.1, from coordinate 111,957,045 downwards.
GGAATATTGGAATGATATTAATAATAAATAATCAATAAATTATTTTGCTAGATTGTAGCGATCACAAATATACCAATGGTGGACTCTGATAGCAGAATCCGACACAGTGCTGGAGTACAACATCTGAAATATTAATTGTTAGAAATATCTATCTTTTCTGGGTTGCTAAAATCTTGATAATGTGATAAACTTACCAGAGTAATATTCCCGTGCTGCAAGGAATGTTCGATCAATTAATGAAAGTGTGCTACATTATGACGGAATTCCGGACTTTCTATCAGCGTAGTCACAACGAATTATTTGAATTTGAAGTAATGTGTCCAACATAATTTGTGGTATTACGCGTAATAAAATATTAAGTATGGTTAATTCAGCGGAAGTAGAATGTGTGAAGAATACCTGATATAGAGTTGTGTGTGGTGAATCCATGACAACCGAGGTTAAAGGTTATTATCCGGTTTAAACCAGTGATCGATGTTATATTTGACGTTGAGTATATATGACGTTTCAGTTGACCTTGAATCGAGTTACATGCCGTCTAACTCCATTTGTTATATGTTATTTTAGTGTTTGTTTATTATAATATACAATTTAGAAAGAGATAAAACGCCAATCTGTGAGAACATTAGGGGGGAAACTACTAGTAGTTTACATGTTATTTTTTAACAACATATGTTTTCTATATCAATAAACTTGTCAATAATAATATAATGTCTGTCAAGTCATGAAATTTTTGAAATTAGAACTGAAATATTGTTGAAAGTGACGTTAATCACTATAATCCTAACCCTAACCCTAGAAATAGAACAATTAGCTGAAAGGTGAAGAAAAGATATAATTCAATACATATTTATATACTGACCCTAACCCTAGAAATAGAACAATTAGCTGAAAGGTGAAGAAAAGATATAATTCAATACATATTTATATACTGACCCTAACCCTAGAAATAGAACAATTAGCTGAAAGGTGAAGAAAAGATATAATTCAATACATATTTATATACTGACCCTAACCCTAGAAATAGAACAATTAGCTGAAAGGTGAAGAAAAAATATAATTCAATACATATTTATATACTGACCCTAACCCTAGAAATAGAACAATTAGCTGAAAGGTGAAGAAAAAATATAATTCAATACATATTTATATACTGACCCTAACCCTAGAAATAGAACAATTAGCTGAAAGGTGAAGAAAAGATATAATTCAATACATATTTATATACTGACCCTAACCCTAGAAATAGAACAATTAGCTGAAAGGTGAAGAAAAGATATAATTCAATACATATTTATATACTGACCCTAACCCTAGAAATAGAACAATTAGCTGAAAGGTGAAGAAAAAATATAATTCAATACATATTTATATACTGACCCTAACCCTAGAAATAGAACAATTAGCTGAAAGGTGAAGAAAAGATATAATTCAATACATATTTATATACTGACCCTAACCCTAGAAATAGAACAATTAGCTGAAAGGTGAAGAAAAGATATAATTCAATACATATTTATATACTGACCCTAACCCTAGAAATAGAACAATTAGCTGAAAGGTGAAGAAAAAATATAATTCAATACATATTTATATACTGACCCTAACCCTAGAAATAGAACAATTAGCTGAAAGGTGAAGAAAAAATATAATTCAATACATATTTATATACTGACCCTAACCCTAGAAATAGAACAATTAGCTGAAAGGTGAAGAAAAGATATAATTCAATACATATTTATATACTGAAAGGGAAAGTTAATATTCTACATATTAATTTTTTCAGAATGTAATAATGGTAATATTAGAACATACTGAGAGAAAAACAACTATTATTTAATGACTGTCAATATATTTAGAAAATATTAGTGCAGGGTCTTCAAATATAAAATATATGTGTATGAAGCTTACAAATGCGGATAAAGGCGATGTTCACCGAGCCTTGCCTCAGTGATGTGCCGAATACACATAAACTTTATATTTTAAGACAGTGCATTAATAATGTGTTTATCCTGCAGAAAAATCACATTAATCCATTCACGTTTATGTTTTAAATTAAATAATAAGATTATATAATTATCCCTTGACTGCCCCTTTTAATATTGTCTGTCAACGGGAAGTGAACTGGAATCTTCCAACTAGGTTCACAAAGTTCAACAGGTAACATGGGGAAGTTGATACCAGAAAAAGCTATATTTCTGTCAGTGACAGAATATAACAAAACTTTATCTGGTCAGTGCAATTTTCTTGCTCAGATAGAACAAGTGCAGGATAAATATGAATAATTTAATTTGATTTGAATATTTCACTCTGATTAGCTAATCCCCCTGGAGAAAATTGTGGTTTACTCGAAATAACCTGGGTTGGTATTGTGACGCCACCAACGTGTTCATCCGCCAACGACAAATTAAAATAGTTACATGAAATAATCGTAAAATTAAAATCGATGAATCATTAAATTTTGTTGTAAAGAATAAATTATAAGGAATATTTAAAATTGTTGAACAGGTTATACTTGCATATCGTATAACCTGTTCAACAATTTCAAATATTCCTTAAATATTTAATCAAAATAAAAAGAAATATACGGTAAAACATTCATAATGAGCGCTGAACATCAATCAGTTAGAATGGTCATGACATTATCATTATAGAATTAGATGACCTTAATATCCATTTATTTTCATTTTATGTTTTATCCAGATTGAGGTTTAGCCGTCACAATTGCCCTAGTACTTTGTTCGTACATTTTCATTGTAAAATGGGCGTAAAATATACATGCTTACATTTACCATTACACTAAAGGACAATTCATGATAATATGATTTACTAATTACGCTAAATTAAATGCAGAGGTAATTTGTTATATAATTATATGAAAAACCAAAAAATACCATACTGTCGGAACAGTTCCAAAATTTAATTAAAAAGAACTAGAAATTGTCCTAACATGGTATAGGCATTTCAACATAGTGGCGGGGTTAAACTGCTTTTCTTAACGCAAAATATATATTTGCACGAAAAAAAAGTACACGTATTATATTGGAAATCTTTTATAGCTTAACTCCGCCACACCAGGAAAGTTGGAGGTGATATATTTGTGTGCTAGAGTTATCCATTTTGCCTCTTTCTACGATTTTTCGAATGGATTTTGGAACTGTTCCGATATTGTGGTATTATTTTTTGTTTTTGTTTTTGTCATTCTATTTATTCAGCTAGGAATGCTGACATTTTCAATCCATTTCTGATACATAGATACTCTAGACAATGACAAGCATTTAAATTTGACCAGACTCCATTGTAACTTATTGCTGAGGCATTAAGTAACGAAAGGTATACAAATTTAACTAAATGTTATCACGTTTAACTAAAGGTTACCACGTTTAACTAAAGATAACCAAGTTTTACTAAATGTAACCAAGTTTAACCAATGGTAACAAAGCTAAGCTAAATGTAACCAAGTTTAACCAAATGTAACAAAGTTAAACTAAAGGTTACAACGTTTAACTAAAGATAACCAAGCTTTACTAAATGTAGCAAAGTTAAACTAAAGGTAGCCAAGTTTAATCAAAGGTAACAAAGTTAAACTAAAAGTAGCAAAGATTAACTAAAGGTAACAAAGTTAAACTAAAGGTAGTTAAGCTTAATCAAAGGTAACAAAGTTAAACTAAAAGTAGCAAAGATTAACTAAAGGTAACAAAGTTAAACTAAAGGTAGTCAAGCTTAATCAAAGGCAGCAAAGTTAAATTAAATGTAACCAAGTTTAATCAAAGGTAGCAAAGTTAACCTAAATGTCATTCACCAAGTTTAACCAAAGGTAACAAAGTTAAACTAAAGGCAAACAAGTTTAACTAAAGGTAACAAAATTAAACTAAAGACAACCAAGTTTAACTAAAGGTAACAAAATTAAACTAATGGCAACCAAGTTTAATTAAAGGTAACCAGGTTTGACTACAGGTAGCCATGCTTATTAAAAGGTAACCAAGTTTTCATGTTTCCTTGACAGAATTGAATGTTGTAAATCAAATATTACATGATCAGCTGATGCTGTAGATTTCATTAAATTGTTTTCAAATATTTCTTTCTATTATTCAGAAACCACTTTGTGAGTATTCATTTATATAAGCAAAATGAGAAATATTTAACTTGGTACCCTGTTGATTAAGTTACTGTTAAACACATCTTTTGTATTGTTATATAGATATTGACGAAATACATCTTTCAACATTTGATTGCTTCATTCATTATTTATTTCTAATAATCAACAAGATAAACAATATACAAACACACGAAGGTCAAATATACAATAGCATACATGATACAAATCGTCACGAAAAGATGAGTTAGAGGTCTAATAAGATTAATTCATGGACACAACAAAATCATGTTAAGCAAAGATATATAAAAATTATATGTTAAAAACACAAGGTAACAGTTTCCCTCGATATGTCTTGTTTACGCAATTTGCGTTTGTTTGTGCATAGTGGTGTCCAACGCATATTGTGTTGTGTTTTTACTTTGTTTGACTTCGTCTTGTGCACCTAATGTTGCCAGTTTCTCTGGATTGTCCATTTTTGATTGCCCCTTCGGTATTTTCTAACGTTTATTTACATCGGACAACTGTCTGTAAGTAGTATATACATGGATCTCCTACATGAGACAACCTATTCACGATAAAGACCATTAAGCACGGGTTTGCTTTCGGTATTTGGTATTATATATTATTTGTTTTACAGTTGTAGAACATTTGATTATTTTAACAGGCTTTAGAGTATTGTATTAGCGGCTGTGTATACCATATATATGGAGGGGACACCAATATTACTACATAAACCTTGTGAATTCACAGCGGTTAAACATAAATTTTAGAAATCAGTTGTTATTTTGTGTCTTAAACGTGGTTTATTAGATATATTTATCATTCAAATTTACAGTTCCTAAATCAAAGGTTCTCCTCCCTCAGTCATTATGTTACCTTAACCCAGTTTGTCTATCCTTTGGCTTTCTTGTTCCCAAACACTTTTAAATTATTTGACCTTCCAATCTTTCGATTTTGAGTGTACCTGATGAAGGTTTTTCCAGAAACGCGTCGCGCGAATGAAATTTGATATCTACATTTGTATTAACCCTAACACTTTTTACTGAAGTGTATGTATTGAACAAAGAAGATGATCGGTCATGTATTTGTGTTGCTATTCCGTGTATTACTGAAGTGTATGTATTGAGCAAAGAAGGTGATCAGTCATATATTTGTGTGGCCATTCTGTGTATTACTGAAGTGTATGTACTAAGCAAAGAAGGTGATCGGTCATGTATTTGTGTGGCCATTCTGTGTATTACTGAAGTGTATGTACTAAGCAAAGAAGGTGATCGGTCATGTATTTGTGTGGCTATTCTGTGTATTACTGAAGTGTATGTACTAAGCAAAGAAGGTGATCGGTCATGTATTTGTGTGGCCATTCTGTGTATTACTGAAGTGTATGTACTAAGCAAAGAAGGTGATCGGTCATGTATTTGGGTGGCTATTCTGTGTATTACTGAAGTGTATGTATTGAGCAAAGAAGATGATCGGTCATGTATTTGTGTTGCTATTCTGTGTATTACTGAAGTGTATGTATTGAGCAAAGAAGGTGATCGGTCATGTATTTGTGTGGCTATTCTGTGTATTACTGAAGTGTATGTATTGAGCAAAGAAGATGATCGGTCATGTATTTGTGTTGCTATTCTGTGTATTACTGAAGTGTATGTACTAAGTAAAGAAGGTGATCAGTCATGTATTTGTGTTGCTATTCTGTGTATTACTGAAGTGTATGTACTAAGCAAAGAAGGTGATCGGTCATGTATTTGTGTTGCTATTCTGTGTATTACTGAAGTGTATGTACTAAGTAAAGAAGGTGATCGGTCATGTATTTGTGTTGCTATTCTGTGTATTACTGAAGTGTATGTATGAGCAAGGAAGATGATCGGTCATGTATTTGTGTTGCTATTCTGTGTATTACTAAAGTGTATGTACTAAGTAAAGAAGGTGATCGGTCATGTATTTGGGTTGCTATTCTGTGTATTACTGAAGTGTATGTATTGAGCAAAGAAGGTGATCGGTCATGTATTTGTGTTGCTATCCTGTGTATTACTGAAGTGTATGTATTGAGCAAAGAAGGTGATCGGTCATGTATTTGTGTTGCTATTCTGTGTATTACTGAAGTGTATGTACTAAGTAAAGAAGGTGATCGGTCATGTATTTGTGTTGCTATTCTGTGTATTACTGAAGAGTATGTACTAAGCAAAGAAGGTGATCGGTCATGTATTTGTGTTGCTATTCTGTGTATTACTAAAGTGTATGTACTAAGTAAAGAAGGTGATCGGTCATGTATTTGTGTTGCTATTCTGTGTATTACTGAAGTGTATGTACTAAGTAAAGAAGGTGATCGGTCATGTATTTGTGTTGCTATTCTGTGTATTACTGAAGTGTATGTACTAAGTAAAGAAGGTGATCGGTCATGTATTTGTGTTGCTATTCTGTGTATTACTGAAGTGTATGTACTAAGTAAAGAAGGTGATCGGTCATGTATTTGTGTGGCCATTCTGTGTATTACTAAAGTGTATGTACTAAGTAAGGAAGGTGATCAGTCATGTATTTGTGTTGCTATTCTATGTATTACTGAAGTGTATGTACTAAGTAAAGAAGGTGATCAGTCATGTATTTCTGTTGCTATTATGTGAATTACTGAAGTGTATGTACTAAGTAAAGAAGGTGATCGGTCATGTATTTGTGTTGCTATTATGTGTATTACTGAAGTGTATGTATTGAGCAAAGAAGGTGATCAGTCATGTATTTGTGTGGCCATTCTGTGTATTACTGAAGTGTATGTACTAAGTAAAGAAGGTGATCAGTCATGTATTTGTGTGGCCATTCTGTGTATTACTGAAGTGTATGTACTAAGTAAAGAAGGTGATCGGTCATGTATTTCTGTTGCTATTATGTGTATTACTGAAGTGTATGTACTAAGTAAAGAAGGTGATCGGTCATGTATTTGTGTTGCTATTATGTGTATTACTGAAGTGTATGTATTGAGCAAAGAAGGTGATCAGTCATGTATTTGTGTGGCCATTCTGTGTATTACTGAAGTGTATGTACTAAGTAAAGAAGGTGATCAGTCATGTATTTGTGTGGCCATTCTGTGTATTACTGAAGTGTATGTACTAAGTAAAGAAGGTGATCAGTCATGTATTTGTGTGGCCATTCTGTGTATTACTGAAGTGTATGTACTAAGTAAAGAAGGTGATCGGTCATGTATTTGTGTGGCCATTCTGTGTATTACTGAAGTGTATGTACTAAGTAAAGAAGGTGATCAGTCATGTATTTGTGTTGCTATTCTGTGTATTACTGAAGTGTATGTACTAAGTAAAGAAGGTGATCAGTCATGTATTTGTGTTGCTATTCTGTGTATTACTGAAGTGTATGTACTAAGTAAAGAAGGTGATCAGTCATGTATTTGTGTGGCCATTATGTGTATTACTGAAGTGTATGTACTAAGTAAAGAAGGTGATCAGTCATGTATTTGTGTGGCCATTCTGTGTATTACTGAAGTGTATGTACTAAGTAAAGAAGGTGATCGGTCATATGTTTGTGTTGCTTATTCTGTGTATTACTGAAGTGTATGTACTAAGTAAAGAAGGTGATCAGTCATGTATTTGTGTTGCTATTATGTGTATTACTAAAGTGTATGTACTAAGTAAAGAAGGTGATCAGTCATGTATTTGTGTGGCCATTCTGTGTATTACTGAAGTGTATGTACTAAGTAAAGAAGGTGATCGGTCATGTATTTGTGTGGCCATTCTGTGTATTACTGAAGTGTATGTACTAAGTAAAGAAGGTGATCAGTCATGTATTTGTGTGGCTATTCTGTGTATTACTGAAGTGTATGTACTAAGTAAAGAAGGTGATCAGTCATGTATTTGTGTTGCTATTCTGTGTATTACTGAAGTGTATGTACTAAGTAAAGAAGGTGATCAGTCATGTATTTGTGTGGCCATTCTGTGTATTACTGAAGTGTATGTACTAAGTAAAGAAGGTGATCAGTCATGCATTTGTGTTGCTATTCTGTGTATTACTGAAGTGTATGTACTAAGTAAAGAAGGTGATCAGTCATGTATTTGTGTGGCCATTATGTGTATTACTGAAGTGTATGTACTAAGTAAAGAAGGTGATCAGTCATGTATTTGTGTGGCCATTCTGTGTATTACTGAAGTGTATGTACTAAGTAAAGAAGGTGATCGGTCATGTATTTGTGTTGCTTATTCTGTGTATTACTGAAGTGTATGTACTAAGTAAAGAAGGTGATCAGTCATGTATTTGTGTTGCTATTATGTGTATTACTAAAGTGTATGTACTAAGTAAAGAAGGTGATCAGTCATGTATTTGTGTGGCCATTCTGTGTATTACTGAAGTGTATGTACTAAGTAAAGAAGGTGATCGGTCATGTATTTGTGTGGCCATTCTGTGTATTACTGAAGTGTATGTACTAAGTAAAGAAGGTGATCAGTCATGTATTTGTGTGGCTATTCTGTGTATTACTGAAGTGTATGTACTAAGTAAAGAAGGTGATCAGTCATGTATTTGTGTTGCTATTCTGTGTATTACTGAAGTGTATGTACTAAGTAAAGAAGGTGATCAGTCATGTATTTGTGTGGCCATTCTGTGTATTACTGAAGTGTATGTACTAAGTAAAGAAGGTGATCAGTCATGCATTTGTGTTGCTATTCTGTGTATTACTGAAGTGTATGTACTAAGTAAAGAAGGTGATCAGTCATGTATTTGTATTGCTATTCTGTGTATTACTGAAGTGTATGTACTAAGTAAAGAAGGTGATCGGTCATGTATTTGTGTTGCTATTCTGTGTATTACTGAAGTGTATGTATTGAGCAAAGAAGATGATCGGTCATGTATTTGTGTTGCTATTCTGTGTATTACTGAAGTGTATGTACTAAGCAAAGAATGTGATTAGTCATGAATGTATTTGTGTTGCCATTCTGTGTATTTTCTATTGGATTTTAGAACTGTTACAGTGTGGTATTTTTTGTTTTTCATTTTATTTCCAGCATTAAATATGAGATATAACTTTTGCTGTTCAACGTGTCCTTAATGTCACGCTCAATAATAAGAAGATGTAAGTCGTTGCCGAATTTAGGCTTGTTCAATGAAAAGTGGAATTAAAAATTATTGAAACACAATTTTCCTGTTAAATTTATGAAAACCTTGGATTTATCCTGTTTCATATGAAACAAATAGGAAATTAAAGCATATTGTAGCACACAATCATATATCTCCCCTCCATACACACGCATCTTATCATTTTTTAGTTTGGTTTTTAGTTTAAACAAAATATGCAAATTTGATTAGACAAGAGCTACTTTCAATATCATCTTCTTTTGGGAAAGATACCTTATTATTCCTATTATTTAAAATGACAGAGATATGCATGCACGTTTTTCGATGAATATTCTATGATTAAGTGGGCAATAACTCTTTAGAATGTCAAATTAAATTGCCTTATCCATGTGTGAGTCTCCATGTGGCTAAAAGCAAGCATGCACTGTTTTGATGAACTCTCATTAAAATGTACGAGCTGCACGAACAAAATATTGTGTAGGACGGACAGGATGAAAACACCTCAAAAGTCTCTCACAGACGAGAAGGCATCAATAATCTGTTGGAAATCTGGATCATCGAAATGTATTATCACTTAAGACATCCAACATTTTAACAAGGTCATCCTTTGTGTTTTTATGGTGAATTTTCCGATTTTCCAGAAACAAATTATCTTCCTATAAAACTGAGTACAAATGTACTTACATGCATTAAAAACCCGGATGAACTCAGGTACTCCGCTAGTGCCAACTCATGAATGGTGAGAGGACGGAATTGTAATTACTACATTGATACGCAGTTCAACAGTGCCTTACATTGTTTGAGCTTATGGAACTAGCTTGATCCCGCCACTTTTTATTGAAGTGAGTGTATCAAGCCAGGACATGGAGTGTTCATGCAAGTGTGCGTTAAGGGTGTCGATTTTGCCTCTTAATATGATTGTTCTATGGGATTTTGGAACTGTTCCGACAGTGTGATATTTCATTTTCATTTTACTGTCACAAAATATATGAATCAGGTTTTCAGCTATATAAATCGACGACAATATTTCAATTATTCTAATACCATGGTTACAATTCATGTTTCATGTTCTTCTTCTTCTTCTTCTTCTTCCATTTAATGGCCACCGTCAATTGGTTGACTATTCTGCCACTTTTTGGGTGTTGAAGACCATACCATGACTGAAATGTAGAACAGCAATAAAAACGTTGCTACTTTACATTATTTTGTGTCTAAGTGTAAAGAAACGGCAGGAAAAACCGAAAGGACAATCAAGTATGGACATTCTAGAGACACTGGCAACATTAGGTTGGCAAGACACAAGACGAAGACAATCAAGTATGGACATTCTAGAGACACTGGCAACATTGGGTTGGCAAGACACAAGACGAAGACAATCAAGTATGGACATTCTAGAGACACTGGCAACATTGGGTTGGCAAGACACAAGACGAAGACAATCAAGTATGGACATTCTAGAGACACTGACAACATTGGGTTGGCAAGACACAAGACGTATACACACAAAACAAAACAACACAGAAAACTAAAATGATAAGCAGCACGGACCACACAAAAAACCTGGAGGTGAACCCAGCTGCTTGCGAAGGGTAAGCAGTTATTGCTTCTTATAAGACACCAGTTGTGTTACTCATATATATAGTAAAGTCCGGAAAAGTCTTATAGGTGATAGAGGAAAGAAAAAAATATACATATAAAGGAAAAAATCCACTATCATTTCAGAAATAAAGACTTAGCAACGGTCAACCACATCGTGGTGACGACCGTATAATATTTGTAGAGATGACTTTAACCTGTAATGGTGGATAGTCTCTTATTTTCATTTACATCCATATGCTTTCTTACTTATATATATTAGCAATGTAGAAAATATTTTTCTTGGCCTGTTTATACAGAATTTAAATAATCATGCTGTTGTTTTATAGCAGTCAGATGACGTCAGAACATCTTGTGACGTGTTTATCTGATTATCACAGGAGGGATAATATGAAGCAGCCGGCCGTGATACTGGTACTACAATACTGGTACACAATACTGGTAATACCAGTATTTTACCAGTATCTTCCAGTATCTGCAATACTGGTACAGATACTGGTAAATACTAGTATCCCAGTATCTTCCAGAATTTTCCAGTATCTGCAATACTAGAAGATACTGGTCATTGCCAAAATATGAGTATTGTAGATACCGGAAGATTTTGGGAAATACTGGTAATACCAGTATTGCAGATACTGGAAGATTCTGGAAAATACTGGTAATACCAGTATTGCAGATACTGGAAGATTCTGGAAAATACTGGTAATACCAGTATTGCAGATACTGGAAGATTCTGGAAAATACTGGTTATACCAGTATTGCAGATATTGGAAGATTAGGTAGAATTCCGGTTAACCCGAGTTTTTATGTCTACATTATACTAAAAGAATTGAATATAATTCATACTCATACGTCATTTCTGCTGCACATAACATAAGAGGCAAAAGCCCTGTAATGTCAAAATATTTTGTATGGTCCCTTAGAGTTTGATATATATTGGTAAGGTAATTTGACATGACTGGGCGGAGCCTAATGCTAACGGTAAATACAATGAGCTGTGATTTACAGTTAGAATTAGGCTCTGCCCACTCGTGTCAAATTGCCAGATACTAGAGTTTCCAGTATTGTGTGTTTTACAATACTAGTATTACCAGTATTGCTGGATGAAGAATACTGGAGCTTCCAGTATTGTGTGTTTTACAATACTAGTATTACCAGTATTGCTGGATGAAGAATACTGGAGCTTCCAGTATTGTGTGTTTTACAATACTAGTATTACCAGTATTGTTGGATGAAGAATACTGGAGCTTCCAGTATCGTGTGTTTTACAATACTAGTATTACCAGTATTGTTGGATGAAGAATACTGGAGCTTCCGGTATTGTGTAGAGATCAACGATTCTGGTATTCCAGTTTTGTAAATGCACTATACTGGTACATCCAGTATTGTATATGTACGATACTGGTATTACCAGTATTGTAACATTACTATATTGGTATTTCTAGTATTTTACAGTGTTACAATACTGGTATTACCAGTATTGTAAATATTTACAATACTGGTATTTCCAGTATTGTGAATATTATAATACTGGTAATACCAGTATTGTAAATATTACAATACTGGTAATACCAGTATCGCGGCCGGCTGCTTCATATTATCCTCACAGGAGATCAAACAAATGACCGCGGTAACGGATGTATAATCAAAACATATGTATATCACTGTATAACAAACAAACAATGTGTCAAGGTAGAATGTTATATCAGATTGTATGTATATATATATGCATGTTGATTATATCATATGTTATTCAAAATTTACATTCTCTGTCTGAAAACCGTTTACTGTCATTGTTTATATATAATTTTTAAATGTTTTAACATGGGATATTATATCATAATTTTTGTTCGGTTCATCTTTACCTCTAGTTGTTTATTGGAAGGCGCATGTTTTATTTACGCTATGTGTGTTTGTTTACGCATAGTAGTGTCCAACACATATTGTGTTGTGTTTTTGTTTGGTTTCCTTCCTCTTGTGTACCCTATTTTGCCAGTATCTCTGGATTGTGCTTTTTATTTATTGTCCCTTCGGTATTCTCTAACGTGTATTTGCATGGTTGGTGATTTTAAACCACCCATATCAATCAAATGAACAACATATACTCCCCTCAAATCATTCAACACAACAAATGACATTCACATATTTAGCTGGAAATGCGGGTCCAGGACTATTAATTGCATTTACCACATATTTATAAGTAATCACGTCAATTGTGTCCATACGTAAACACGGAATTGCCACAGCGATATCAGCCCACGGGCAAATAGCGGGGCAAAATTATGTTAACACGATGTCAAGCCTCTCGTGAGCCCCATGACGTCACTTCCGCCCAACTATCAATTGTCGTTTGGAAAATGTCGGCGTCCAGCAGCCGATATCGGTCTCTCGGGATGATATAACAGTCCTGATATGGAAACGGGCATGCATTAATCTATAAATATAGCTTTAAATATAGCTGTTTATTCTATATTAACGTTTTCACTGCTTTCACAATAATTGACAGATTTAGTACAATTTGGCATATATAAAACATTTTAGACCATTTGAAACGGCACTCATCAAATGAACAGCCATAGTATCTGTATATACTCATCATATTGATGTAAGTGAGGAACTTTAATAAGAAGAGTTTTAAGATACCAAAAGGGTAATCAGAAACCGTACATTGAAAAAGGACAGACAATGCAATGACCAATAGAAAAGGAACAAAGGGACAAGCAACGATCTACAAAACATTGCACAGAAAACTAATGATCGAGAACACGAACCCCACGAAAAACCAGGATTGCAGTCATGTACTCTGGAAAGGTAAGCAGTTCCTGCTCCACATGTGGCATCCGTCGTGACTCGTGTTACTCTTGTTATTTTTGTAGATCGTTGTTTGTCCTTTTGCACTTTTCTTTCGGTCATTGTGTTGTCTGTTATTCTTCGATATACGGATTCTGATTACCCCTTCGGTATCTTCAGACTCTTCTTGCAAACCCAGTGATAAGTCATGGGTGAGGAAAGGATCAGATTGTGATTTGTGACACAGATATTCCGTAACGGTTAACCAAGTCATAGTGGCGACCGTAAAATTTTTCATAGTGATGACTTCATCTTAACCAATCCTTTGTTCAGTATCTTCCTTCATAGCATCAACCCTCAAGGAAATCAATATAGGAACCACAAGCTCTGGAATATCAAAACTTTGATCAATTTGAGATATATATACTCCATATATGCAGGTGCTGCTACATATAATCTTAATATGAAATACAAAATATGCCACATCGTCGCTACAGTTCCAAAATGTAATTGGAATATCGTGATAATGGAGGCAAAATTGATCGATACACCAATCACACGTGTTTAATCACTGAAATTTTCAAACTTAAAACTGTCCTTTTTCATGATATTAATTGAGAAGTAAATATGATGATATGGGCCCATATATAGAAGTGTTCCAAACACCAATTTAAATGTAAATATGATGATATGGGCCCACATATAGAAGTGTTTCAAACACCAATTTAAATGTAAATATGATGATATGGGCCCACATATAGAAGTGTTTCAAACACCAATTTAAATGTAAATATGATGATATGGGCCCATATATAGAAGTGTTTCAAACACCAATTTAAATGTAAATATGATGATATGGGCCCACATATAGAAGTGTTTCAAACACCAATTTAAATGTAAATATGATGATATGGGCCCATATATAGAAGTGTTTCAAACACAAATTTAAATGTAAATATGATGATATGGGCCCACATATAGAAGTGTTTCAAACACCAATTTAAATGTAAATATGATGATATGGGCCCACATATAGAAGTGTTTCAAACACCAATTTAAATGTAAATATGATGATATGGGCCCACATATAGAAGTGTTTCAAACACCAATTTAAATGTAAATATGATGATATGGGCCCACATATAGAAGTGTTTCAAACACCAATTTAAATGTAAATATGATGATATGAGCCCATATATAGAAGTGTTTCAAACACCAATTTAAATGTAAATATGATGATATGGGCCCATATATAGAAGTGTTTCAAACACCAATTTAAATGTAAATATGATGATATGGGCCCACATATAGAAGTGTTTCAAACACCAATTTAAATGTAAATATGATGATATGGGCCCACATATAGAAGTGTTTCAAACACCAATTTAAATATAAATATGATGATATGGGCCCATATATAGAAGTGTTTCAAACACCAATTTAAATGTAAATATGATGATATGGGCCCACATATAGAAGTGTTTCAAACACCAATTTAAATGTAAATATGATGATATGGGCCCATATATAGAAGTGTTTCAAACACCAATTTAAATGTAAATATGATGATATGGGCCCACATATAGAAGTATTTCAAACACCAATTTAAATGTAAATATGATGATATGGGCCCACATATAGAAGTGTTTCAAACACCAATTTAAATGTAAATATGATGATATGGGCCCACATATAGAAGTGTTTCAAACACCAATTTAAATGTAAATATGATGATATGGGCCCACATATAGAAGTGTTTCAAACACCAATTTAAATGTAAATATGATGATATGGGCCCATATATAGAAGTGTTTCAAACACCAATTTAAATGTAAATATGATGATATGGGCCCATATATAGAAGTGTTTCAAACACCAATTTAAATGTAAATATGATGATATGGGCCCACATATAGAAGTGTTTCAAACACCAATTTAAATGTAAATATGATGATATGGGCCCACATATAGAAGTGTTTCAAACACCAATTTAAATGTAAATATGATGATATGGGCCCATATATAGAAGTGTTTCAAACACCAATTTAAATGTAAATATGATGATATGGGCCCACATATAGAAATGTTTCAAACACCAATTTAAATGTAAATATGATGATATGGGCCCATATATAGAAGTGTTTCAAACACCAATTTAAATGTAAATATGATGATATGGGCCCACATATAGAAGTGTTTCAAACACCAATTTAAATGTAAATATGATGATATAGGCCCATATATAGAAGTGTTTCAAACATCAATTTAAATGTAAATATGATGATATGGGCCCATATATAGAAGTGTTTCAAACACCAATTTAAATGTAAATATGATGATATGGGCCCACATATAGAAGTGTTTCAAACACCAATTTAAATGTAAATATGATGATATAGGCCCATATATAGAAGTGTTTCAAACACCAATTTAAATGTAAATATGATGATATGGGCCCATATATAGAAGTGTTTCAAACACCAATTTAAATGTAAATATGATGATATGGGCCCACATATAGAAGTGTTTCAAACACCAATTTAAATGTAAATATGATGATATAGGCCCATATATAGAAGTGTTTCAAACACCAATTTAAATGTAAATATGATGATATGGGCCCATATATAGAAGTGTTTCAAACACCAATTTAAATGTAAATATGATGATATGGGCCCACATATAGAAGTGTTTCAAACACCAATTTAAATGTAAATATGATGATATAGGCCCATATATAGAAGTGTTTCAAACACCAATTTAAATGTAAATATGATGATATGGGCCCACATATAGAAGTGTTTCAAACACCAATTTAAATGTAAATATGATGATATAGGCCCATATATAGAAGTGTTTCAAACACCAATTTAAATGTAAATATGATAATATGGGCCCATATATAGAAGTGTTTCAAACACCAATTTAAATGTAAATATGATGATATAGGCCCACATATAGAAGTGTTTCAAACACCAATTTAAATGTAAATATGTTGATATGGGCCCACATATAGAAGTGTTTCAAACACCAATTTAAATGTAAATATGATGATATGGGCCCACATATAGAAGTGTTTCAAACACCAATTTAAATGTAAATATGATGATATGGGCCCACATATAGAAGTGTTTCAAACACCAATTTAAATGTAAATATGATGATATAGGCCCACATATAGAAGTGTTTCAAACACCAATTTAAATGTAAATATGATGATATAGGCCCACATATAGAAGTGTTTCAAACACCAATTTAAATGTAAATATGATGATATGGGCCCATATATAGAAGTGTTTCAAACACCAATTTAAATGTAAATATGATGATATGGGCCCACATATAGAAGTGTTTCAAACACCAATTTAAATGTAAATATGATGATATGGGCCCATATATAGAAGTGTTTCAAACACCAATTTAAATGTAAATATGATGATATGGGCCCACATATAGAAGTGTTTCAAACACCAATTTAAATGTA
Organism: Bathymodiolus brooksi; assembly: GCA_963680875.1. NCBI lineage: Eukaryota > Metazoa > Mollusca > Bivalvia > Mytilida > Modiolidae > Bathymodiolus > Bathymodiolus brooksi. The sequence goes on along the minus strand of OY804580.1, from coordinate 111,940,006 downwards.
AATATGATGATATGGGCCCATATATAGAAGTGTTTCAAACACCAATTTAAATGTAAATATGATGATATGGGCCCACATATAGAAGTATTTCAAACACCAATTTAAATGTAAATATGATGATATAGGCCCATATATAGAAGTGTTTCAAACACCAATTTAAATGTAAATATGATGATATGGGCCCATATATAGAAGTGTTTCAAACACCAATTTAAATGTAAATATGATGATATGGGCCCACATATAGAAGTGTTTCAAACACCAATTTAAATGTAAATATGATGATATAGGCCCATATATAGAAGTGTTTCAAACACCAATTTAAATGTAAATATGATGATATGGGCCCATATATAGAAGTGTTTCAAACACCAATTTAAATGTAAATATGATGATATGGGCCCACATATAGAAGTGTTTCAAACACCAATTTAAATGTAAATATGATGATATGGGCCCATATATAGAAGTGTTTCAAACACCAATTTAAATGTAAATATGATGATATGGGCCCACATATAGAAGTGTTTCAAACACCAATTTAAATGTAAATATGATGATATAGGCCCATATATAGAAGTGTTTCAAACACCAATTTAAATGTAAATATGATGATATGGGCCCATATATAGAAGTGTTTCAAACACCAATTTAAATGTAAATATGATGATATGGGCCCACATATAGAAGTGTTTCAAACACCAATTTAAATGTAAATATGATGATATAGGCCCATATATAGAAGCGTTTCAAACACCAATTTAAATGTAAATATGATGATATGGGCCCACATATAGAAGTGTTTCAAACACCAATTTAAATGTAAATATGATGATATAGGCCCATATATAGAAGTGTTTCAAACACCAATTTAAATGTAAATATGATAATATGGGCCCATATATAGAAGTGTTTCAAACACCAATTTAAATGTAAATATGATGATATAGGCCCACATATAGAAGTGTTTCAAACACCAATTTAAATGTAAATATGATGATATGGGCCCACATATAGAAGTGTTTCAAACACCAATTTAAATGTAAATATGATGATATGGGCCCACATATAGAAGTGTTTCAAACACCAATTTAAATGTAAATATGATGATATGGGCCCACATATAGAAGTGTTTCAAACACCAATTTAAATGTAAATATGATGATATAGGCCCACATATAGAAGTGTTTCAAACACCAATTTAAATGTAAATATGATGATATAGGCCCACATATAGAAGTGTTTCAAACACCAATTCAAATGTAAATATGATGATATAGGCCCACATATAGAAGTGTTTCAAACACCAATTTAAATGTAAATATGATGATATGGGCCCATATATAGAAGTGTTTCAAACACCAATTTAAATGTAAATATGATGATATGGGCCCACATATAGAAGTGTTTCAAACACCAATTTAAATGTAAATATGATGATATGGGCCCATATATAGAAGTGTTTCAAACACCAATTTAAATGTAAATATGATGATATGGGCCCATATATAGAAGTGTTTCAAACACCAATTTAAATGTAAATATGATGATATAGGCCCATATATAGAAGTGTTTCAAACACCAATTTAAATGGCTTGTTGTTTTAGTTTACATTATCTTTTTGAGGCTGACGATTTCGTTATTACAAATGTTTACATTATCTTTTTGAGGCTGACGATTTCGTTATTACAAATGTTTACATTATCTTTTTGAGGCTGACGATTTCGTTATTACAAATGTTTACATTATCTTTTTGAGGCTGACGATTTCGTTATTACAAATGTTTACATTATCTTTTTGAGGCTGACGATTTCGTTATTACAAATGTTTACATTATCTTTTTGAGGCTGACGATTTCGTTATTACAAATGTTTACATTATCTTTTTGAGGCTGACGATTTCGTTATTACAAATGTTTACATTATCTTTTTGAGGCTGACGATTTCGTTATTACAAATGTTTACATTATCTTTTTGAGGCTGACGATTTCGTTATTACAAATGTTTACATTATCTTTTTGAGGCTGACGATTTCGTTATTACAAATGTTTACATTATCTTTTTGAGGCTGACGATTTCGTTATTACAAATGTTTACATTATCTTTTTGAGGCTGACGATTTCGTTATTACAAATGTTTACATTATCTTTTTGAGGCTGACGATTTCGTTATTACAAATGTTTACATTATCTTTTTGAGGCTGACGATTTCGTTATTACAAATGTTTACATTATCTTTTTGAGGCTGACGATTTCGTTATTACAAATTTGTATGGAAAACAATATAGTGAACACAACTATAGAAAGTGTAATCATACAAATAACTGTAAATTACAATAATACATCAATTTCATATTTCAGGCAGACAACTACATATTAAACCAATCGTTTATCAGTTTGTGTTTTCCTGCTTACATCACAGCTCTTGTTACTTATTGTGTGTATATAATATTAGACATTGTTCAGAAAGATAACAGTAGGTATATTTCAAACAAATCATCTAAAAAAAATGATTATTTAACTTGATCCTCTGCTCATTGCTGCCAAATTGAATGTGTTTTTTGTTTCTACATATAATGTAGTACGGTTCCCCTCCCTCGGGAATAGGCAACGTTATCTGATTTTAGCTATCATGCTTAGGACCATTGGATTACTGGCTCTCGAACGTTTATATTATCTGCCTTCCCAATCATTTGTCTGTTATTAAATATTGTTCTTAAGGTGGTACCATACACTTCAAGTAAAATTTGATCTGCTCGTTTAATTTTCTTATTTTTTTGGCAGTGTGTTTGAATATATCCACTGTAATAAATATCAAAATTTTAACAAATTCCAACCAACAGACTCAGAGCTATGAATTCACTAGCCACATAGCAGCTTTTCTCTCTGTGGTTTTGATCACCGAGATGCTTGAAATCTGCATACAAACATCATATGATCAAAACGTTCAACTGATTTTAAAGAGTTATCTCCCTGTAGTGTATGGTACCCCCTTAACGTAGACTAAATTGATAATTTAAAACAGAATTGCGGTTTAAGCATTTGATAAGTTCTAGCATTTGACACCCAAACATTGTAAAATAACCTATATTCTATAAGATATTTACAAATACGTTGGTTACGAAGTCAGTACAATAATAAGCTTAAATCTCATTTCAGTGTAATGAGACCTATCACATATAAGTTAGCACTTTTTAATATATCTCTTACATTTAACTAGTATCGTAGATTATTCTTGTTAATTTCAAATATATTAAGTACATGTTTGAAGATACCTAAGGGATAAAATCAGAATCCTTAAATGGAAAGACAGACAATACAATGGCCAGAATAAAAAACGACAAAAAGACAAACAGTGATTGATAAGACACTATTAAAAAACAAAGGTAAGGATATCCTGTTCACTAGTGGAACAAGTTGTTCTGTTTGTGAAATGTACCATCACTGAAACTAATAAAGATTATACTTAATTATCATAGCTGACATCAAGAACCTGCCATGTAATACCACCACTGAAACTAATAAAGATTATACTTAATTATCATAGCTGACATCAAGAACCTGCCATGTAATACCACCACTGAAACTAATAAAGATTATACTTAATTATCATAGCTGACATCAAGAACCTGCCATGTAATACCACCACTGAAACTAATAAAGATTATACTTAATTATCATAGCTGACATCAAGAACCTGCCATGTAATACCACCACTGAAACTAATAAAGATTATACTTAATTATCATAGCTGACATCAAGAACCTGCCATGTAATACCACCACTGAAACTAATAAAGATTATACTTAATTATCATAGCTGACATCAAGAACCTGCCATGTAATACCACCACTGAAACTAATAAAGATTATACTTAATTATCATAGCTGACATCAAGAACCTGCCATGTAATACCACCACTGAAACTAATAAAGATTATACTTAATTATCATAGCTGACATCAAGAACCTGCCATGTAATACCACCACTGAAACTAATAAAGATTATACTTAATTATCATAGCTGACATCAAGAACCTGCCATGTAATACCACCACTGAAACTAATAAAGATTATACTTAATTATCATAGCTGACATCAAGAACCTGCCATGTAATATGATGATAAAACAAAAAATACCACACTTTGAGAACAATTCCGAAATCCAATCAAAAAATCGTGGAAACAGGGGCACATTTGCTATACTTTATGCCTATATACATGATTGCTTATTTTCCTGGCCTGTTGCGGGAATATATATAAAAAGTGGCGGGTTTAAGCCAGTTTAATTGCAACAAATATTCCCTCTAAGGGAAATGATACGGTCATGAACATGTTTTCCATTCTTGAGTGAAATACAGGCTCTAGCATAATAAAAGTTTGAAGATACCAAAGGGGTTATCAGAAGACGTAAATCTAAGATATCAAAGGGGTAATCAGAAGACGTAAATCTAAGATACCAAAGAGGTCATCAGAAGCCGTAAATCTAAGATACCAAAGGGGTTATCAGAAGCCGTAAATCTAAGATACCAAAGAGGTCATTAGAAGCCGTAAATCTAAGATACCAAAGGGGTCATCAGAAGCCGTAAATCTAAGATTCCAAAGAGGTCATCAGAAGCCGTAAATCTAAGATACCAAAGAGGTTATCAGAAGCTGTAAATCTAAGATACCAAAGAGGTCATTAGAAGCCGTAAATCTAAGATACCAAAGAGGTTATCAGAAGCCGTAAATCTAAGATATCAAAGAGGTTATCAGAAGCCGTAAATCTAAGATACCAAAGAGGTCATTAGAAGCCGTAAATCTAAGATACCAAAGAGGTTATCAGAAGACGTAAATCTAAGATACCAAAGAGGTTATCAGAAGCTGTAAATCTAAGATACCAAAGAGGTCATTAGAAGACGTAAATCTAAGATACCAAAGAGGTTATCAGAAGCCGTAAATCTAAGATACCAAAGAGGTTATCAGAAGCCGTAAATCTAAGATTCCAAAGAGGTTATCAGAAGCCGTAAATCTAAGATACCAAAGAGGTTATCAGAAGCCGTAAATCTAAGATACCAAAGAGGTTATCAGAAGACGTAAATCTAAGATACCAAAGAGGTTATCAGAAGCTGTAAATCTAAGATACCAAAGAGGTCATTAGAAGCCGTAAATCTAAGATACCAAAGAGGTTATCAGAAGCCGTAAATCTAAGATACCAAAGAGGTTATCAGAAGCCGTAAATCTAAGATTCCAAAGAGGTCATCAGCAGCCGTAAATCTAAGATACCAAAGAGGTTATCAGAAGCCGTAAATCTAAGATACCAAAGAGGTCATCAGAAGCCGTAAATCTAAGATACCAAAGAGGTCATCAGAAGCCGTAAATCTAAGATACCAAAGAGGTCATCAGAAGCCGTAAATCTAAGATACCAAAGAGGTCATCAGAAGCCGTAAATCTAAGATACCAAAGAGGTTATCAGAAGCCGTAAATCTAAGATACCAAAGAGGTCATCAGAAGCCGTAAATCTAAGATACCAAAGAGGTCATCAGAAGCCGTAAATCTAAGATACCAAAGAGGTTATCAGAAGCCGTAAATCTAAGATACCAAAGAGGTTATCAGAAGCCGTAAATCTAAGATACCAAAGAGGTCATCAGAAGCCGTAAATCTAAGATACCAAAGAGGTTATCAGAAGACGTAAATCTAAGATACCAAAGGGGTCATCAGAAGCCGTAAATCTAAGATACCAAAGAGGTCATTAGAAGCCGTAAATCTAAGATTCCAAAGAGGTCATTAGAAGCCGTAAATCTAAGATACCAAAGAGGTCATCAGAAGCCGTAAATCTAAGATACCAAAGAGGTCATTAGAAGCCGTAAATCTAAGATACCAAAGAGGTTATCAGAAGCCGTAAATCTAAGATACCAAAGAGGTCATCAGAAGCCGTAAATCTAAGATACCAAAGAGGTCATCAGAAGCCGTAAATCTAAGATACCAAAGAGGTCATCAGAAGCCGTAAATCTAAGATACCAAAGAGGTTATCAGAAGCCGTAAATCTAAGATACCAAAGAGGTCATCAGAAGCCGTAAATCTAAGATACCAAAGAGGTCATCAGAAGCCGTAAATCTAAGATACCAAAGAGGTTATCAGAAGCCGTAAATCTAAGATACCAAAGAGGTTATCAGAAGCCGTAAATCTAAGATACCAAAGAGGTCATCAGAAGCCGTAAATCTAAGATACCAAAGAGGTTATCAGAAGACGTAAATCTAAGATACCAAAGGGGTCATCAGAAGCCGTAAATCTAAGATACCAAAGAGGTCATTAGAAGCCGTAAATCTAAGATTCCAAAGAGGTCATTAGAAGCCGTAAATCTAAGATACCAAAGAGGTCATCAGAAGCCGTAAATCTAAGATACCAAAGAGGTCATTAGAAGCCGTAAATCTAAGATACCAAAGAGGTTATCAGAAGCCGTAAATCTAAGATACCAAAGAGGTTATCAGAAGCTGTAAATCTAAGATACCAAAGAGGTCATTAGAAGCCGTAAATCTAAGATACCAAAGAGGTTATCAGAAGCCGTAAATCTAAGATACCAAAGAGGTTATCAGAAGCCGTAAATCTAAGATACCAAAGAGGTTATCAGAAGACGTAAATCTAAGATACCAAAGAGGTTATCAGAAGCTGTAAATCTAAGATACCAAAGAGGTCATTAGAAGCCGTAAATCTAAGATACCAAAGAGGTTATCAGAAGCCGTAAATCTAAGATACCAAAGAGGTTATCAGAAGCCGTAAATCTAAGATACCAAAGAGGTCATTAGAAGCCGTAAATCTAAGATACCAAAGAGGTTATCAGAAGCCGTAAATCTAAGATACCAAAGAGGTTATCAGAAGCCGTAAATCTAAGATTCCAAAGAGGTCATCAGCAGCCGTAAATCTAAGATACCAAAGAGGTTATCAGAAGCCGTAAATCTAAGATACCAAAGAGGTCATCAGAAGCCGTAAATCTAAGATACCAAAGAGGTCATCAGAAGCCGTAAATCTAAGATACCAAAGAGGTCATCAGAAGCCGTAAATCTAAGATACCAAAGAGGTCATCAGAAGCCGTAAATCTAAGATACCAAAGAGGTTATCAGAAGCCGTAAATCTAAGATACCAAAGAGGTCATCAGAAGCCGTAAATCTAAGATACCAAAGAGGTCATCAGAAGCCGTAAATCTAAGATACCAAAGAGGTTATCAGAAGCCGTAAATCTAAGATACCAAAGAGGTTATCAGAAGCCGTAAATCTAAGATACCAAAGAGGTCATCAGAAGCCGTAAATCTAAGATACCAAAGAGGTTATCAGAAGACGTAAATCTAAGATACCAAAGGGGTCATCAGAAGCCGTAAATCTAAGATACCAAAGAGGTCATTAGAAGCCGTAAATCTAAGATTCCAAAGAGGTCATTAGAAGCCGTAAATCTAAGATACCAAAGAGGTCATCAGAAGCCGTAAATCTAAGATACCAAAGAGGTCATTAGAAGCCGTAAATCTAAGATACCAAAGAGGTTATCAGAAGCCGTAAATCTAAGATACCAAAGAGGTCATCAGAAGCCGTAAATCTAAGATACCAAAGAGGTCATCAGAAGCCGTAAATCTAAGATACCAAAGAGGTCATCAGAAGCCGTAAATCTAAGATACCAAAGAGGTTATCAGAAGCCGTAAATCTAAGATACCAAAGAGGTCATCAGAAGCCGTAAATCTAAGATACCAAAGAGGTCATCAGAAGCCGTAAATCTAAGATACCAAAGAGGTTATCAGAAGCCGTAAATCTAAGATACCAAAGAGGTTATCAGAAGCCGTAAATCTAAGATACCAAAGAGGTCATCAGAAGCCGTAAATCTAAGATACCAAAGAGGTTATCAGAAGACGTAAATCTAAGATACCAAAGGGGTCATCAGAAGCCGTAAATCTAAGATACCAAAGAGGTCATTAGAAGCCGTAAATCTAAGATTCCAAAGAGGTCATTAGAAGCCGTAAATCTAAGATACCAAAGAGGTCATCAGAAGCCGTAAATCTAAGATACCAAAGAGGTCATTAGAAGCCGTAAATCTAAGATACCAAAGAGGTTATCAGAAGCCGTAAATCTAAGATACCAAAGAGGTTATCAGAAGCTGTAAATCTAAGATACCAAAGAGGTCATTAGAAGCCGTAAATCTAAGATACCAAAGAGGTTATCAGAAGCCGTAAATCTAAGATACCAAAGAGGTTATCAGAAGCCGTAAATCTAAGATACCAAAGAGGTTATCAGAAGACGTAAATCTAAGATACCAAAGAGGTTATCAGAAGCTGTAAATCTAAGATACCAAAGAGGTCATTAGAAGCCGTAAATCTAAGATACCAAAGAGGTTATCAGAAGCCGTAAATCTAAGATACCAAAGAGGTTATCAGAAGCCGTAAATCTAAGATACCAAAGAGGTCATTAGAAGCCGTAAATCTAAGATACCAAAGAGGTTATCAGAAGCCGTAAATCTAAGATACCAAAGAGGTTATAAGAAGCTGTAAATCTAAGATACCAAAGAGGTCATTAGAAGCCGTAAATCTAAGATACCAAAGAGGTTATCAGAAGCCGTAAATCTAAGATACCAAAGAGGTTATCAGAAGCCGTAAATCTAAGATTCTAAAGAGGTTATCAGAAGCCGTAAATCTAAGATACCAAAGAGGTTATCAGAAGCCGTAAATCTAAGATACCAAAGAGGTTATCAGAAGACGTAAATCTAAGATACCAAAGAGGTTATCAGAAGCTGTAAATCTAAGATACCAAAGAGGTCATTAGAAGCCGTAAATCTAAGATACCAAAGAGGTTATCAGAAGCCGTAAATCTAAGATACCAAAGAGGTTATCAGAAGCCGTAAATCTAAGATTCCAAAGAGGTCATCAGCAGCCGTAAATCTAAGATACCAAAGAGGTTATCAGAAGCCGTAAATCTAAGATACCAAAGAGGTCATCAGAAGCCGTAAATCTAAGATACCAAAGAGGTCATCAGAAGCCGTAAATCTAAGATACCAAAGAGGTCATCAGAAGCCGTAAATCTAAGATACCAAAGAGGTCATCAGAAGCCGTAAATCTAAGATACCAAAGAGGTTATCAGAAGCCGTAAATCTAAGATACCAAAGAGGTTATCAGAAGCTGTAAATCTAAGATACCAAAGAGGTCATTAGAAGCCGTAAATCTAAGATACCAAAGAGGTTATCAGAAGCCGTAACTCTAAGATACCAAAGAGGTTATCAGAAGCTGTAAATCTAAGATACCAAAGAGGTCATTAGAAGCCGTAAATCTAAGATACCAAAGAGGTTATCAGAAGCCGTAAATCTAAGATACCAAAGAGGTCATCAGAAGCCGTAAATCTAAGATTCCAAAGAGGTTATCAGAAGCCGTAAATCTAAGATACCAAAGAGGTTATCAGAAGCCGTAAATCTAAGATACCAAAGAGGTTATCAGAAGACGTAAATCTAAGATACCAAAGAGGTTATCAGAAGCTGTAAATCTAAGATACCAAAGAGGTCATTAGAAGCCGTAAATCTAAGATACCAAAGAGGTTATCAGAAGCCGTAAATCTAAGATACCAAAGAGGTTATCAGAAGCCGTAAATCTAAGATTCCAAAGAGGTCATCAGCAGCCGTAAATCTAAGATACCAAAGAGGTTATCAGAAGCGTAAATCTAAGATACCAAAGAGGTCATCAGAAGCCGTAAATCTAAGATACCAAAGAGGTCATCAGAAGCCGTAAATCTAAGATACCAAAGAGGTCATCAGAAGCCGTAAATCTAAGATACCAAAGAGGTCATCAGAAGCCGTAAATCTAAGATACCAAAGAGGTTATCAGAAGCCGTAAATCTAAGATACCAAAGAGGTCATCAGAAGCCGTAAATCTAAGATACCAAAGAGGTCATCAGAAGCCGTAAATCTAAGACGGACAGACAATACAATGGCTAAAAGAAGAGAACAAAAGGACAAACAATGATTTACAAAACATTACACATAAATGGAAAACGGATTATTTCAATCAAATATTTCAATATCTCCAATATCTTGATGGTGTATTTTGTGATAAAAAAAATCATCTGGATAATATATAAACATCTAAAAATTGATAATCATAATATCTGCAAAACGTTCTCGCTTAATCAAAATGTTAAATTGCGCCGTCACAATCCTTTGCAATGTTAAACGTTTCCTGTCATGACGTCATATATGATATGATTTATGACAGGGATTCCATGAACAGAAAAGATAGGATTATGTGTCAGTTGCCATAATATTAATATTTTTCTTTGGATAAGAAGTATTTACAACCTACACTTATATGAACTACACAGATGTGCAAAAAGTATTCGGTTTTATATGAAATACAGGGGCGGATCCAACGGGGCGCACCCGGCGCCCCCCCCCCCCAAAAAAAATGGAAAAAATATGATATTTTGGCGTAAAAACATGATTTTTCACACGAAATTTTTTAAGTGCGCCCCCACCCCTAACTTGAAATCCTGGATCCTCCCCTGAAATATATAGTAAAAATTAAAGAAACCGAACACTTTTTGCACGTTTCTGTAGATGGTTAATACAAAAACGTGCATCTTTATGCTGAAGTGTGCACTACAAGCTTGTATAATAACCTTCATCAGCTCATAGTCAATAGACCTTCATCAGCTCATAGTCAATAGACCTTCATCAGCTCATAGTCAATAGACCTTCATCAGCTCATAGTCAATAGACCTTCATCAGCTCATAGTCAATATACCTTCATCAGCTCATAGTCAATAGACCTTCATCAGCTCATAGTCAATAGACCTTCATCAGCTCATAGTCAATAGACCTTCATCAGCTCATAGTCAATAGACCTTCATCAGCTCATAGTCAATAGACCTTCATCAGCTCATAGTCAATAGACCTTCATCAGCTCATAGTCAATAGACCTTCATCAGCTCATAGTCAATAGACCTTCATCAGCTCATAGTCAATAGACCTTCATCAGCTCATAGTCAATAGACAATCAAGTACTTTAAATTCTGGTGACCAAGTAAACATATGCATTATAGATCAAATCAAATATGCTTACCTATGCCTTATGGAAATTGAACTTAGTTTATTAAGGATTGATCCCAATTTTTGTTCGGTTCATGAAGAAATAATCTCAATCAGGTTGTACACACCGTGTATTACGCAAGAGTGTGCATAACCTGATTGAGGTTATTTCGAATGAACCGAACAAATAATTTCGATCATTCCTTATAAATTAATTCAAACCTTTTTTGCTGTGATATTGAAAAATATATTTATTTTTTCAAAATAAGGCAAATAATCGGAAATAAATTTAAATAACTCCAAAGGTGCCTCATTTAAAGAAAATCACCTGATGACAACGGCACGGGACGCCTTGAGAACGACGTCTATTTTTAGATTCTGTTAATTGACAAATAACCTCAACTTTTTAAATCAATCAAAGCACGTATAAAAATGACATGTGATTCTAAAATTAATTTATAATAAATTACATTATTTAGGAACTGTAAATTCAAAACATAAATATATCTTATAACCTATGTCAGTGATATAGAGAGCGAATTTATCGCCAAGAAACTAGTTTTAGTTTCAAACTGGTTTAACGAACTTTTTATTTATTGAGACAAACCAGTTTAAAACTAGTTTAAAACCAAAACCGGTTTTCACATTTATTTTTGTTAAACTAAAACCAGTTCATCGAACTGACCAAACTCCCTCGGGGTGCGGTGTGACGGTTTGGTTTGTTTGTGTCTGCTGATAAAGATGGCGGAAGAATGCATTTTCATCTGCCAAAAATGCGGTTATCAAAACCTAATTAAGATTAAAATTAAAATATTGTTCTGCATCCATTTTTGGAGTCCTAATGGGTATGTGGGATCCATCGATAGCTCATATGATTCCAGGAAAACCCTTGTGCTGATACAATTTCTCAACATTGTCTTGTACTTTTAATCCAGATGGCCATGTAATTAAATTGGACAGCATATCTGCACAAATCAACGATGATGTACGATGTATTATACAATGAGCCGTACCTTCACAAACTCCATAGGTGTCAGATATTTCTGTTAGTGTTTGCTGAGAAGAAGCATATTTTATGTAAATCAGCAGCTGCTTTTCTATAGACAGTTTCATCTTACCTCCCTTATTTCCAACAAGAAGCTTGGGAGATAAATGACAAACTAATTTATCAAAAGTAGATCTGTTCATTCTAATGATATCGTTGTCTGAAATCATCATGGTTATATAATGGCAGAACACTTTGAACAAAATTTTCTACTCGAACCTTTTTTCTACGTTTTGAAATTAATAAAGGTAAAATTGCTTGAAACAACCCTCTACTAATGGAACGTTCAGCAACATGACCAAGGAACAAATCAGTAGTTTCATTTTCACTTTCTACCAACAAATCTATCATCAATAGTAAGTCGGCCATATTTGATTTGAAACCCTCCCTTAAACCATCTATTTAATGGGACAGTAAAAACCGTCGGTTAGTTTCAAACTAGTTTCAAACCAGTTTGTTAAACCATAAACCTAAACTGTAACTAGTTTTGTGGCATTAAATTCGCCCAGAGATATCGACCCAGTGATACTACCAAAAAACTTATATATCTAATTTAGTGCTGACTGGACATTTCTGGACTGTCATTCATCAGGTAAATTATCCAAATTTAAAGAACATTTTTTGGTGTTGGACTCAAGTTTCTAAACTGGTTCGTTTTTAACATTCCGTTTATAAAAAACGTAGCTATCAAATTTAGTACACGTTTCTGGAATAATCTTCATCAGGTAAGATCAAAATTGATAGATTGTAAATCCAAATAATTGTTAAGTTGTAGGAGCAATAAAACCAAAGGGCCTAAACAGGATATCAAAAATCAGCTAACGTCACCTATGTCTGAGGGAGGAAAACCTTGATTTTATAAATGTTTACATTATTTAGGAACTGTAAATTTCAGTAATAAATATACTGGTATCTAATAAACCATGTCAGTGCCGAAGCACATACTACTGGGTGAATGATACCCTCGGGGACTAATAGTTCAAAAGCAGAGGTATCGACCCAGTGATAGTATCATTACATTATTATATATACAGATATAAGGACGGGTAATCATCAACCATTTTAGTTTATGGTACTGCCTCTGTGTCCATGTATACCGGTAACCAGACCGAGGGCTTCTCCGTAAATATAGTTGTTTTCACTTTCCTATACTTCTAAGTATAGAAAATTATTGTTTGTTTGCTGGCTTAGAAATATTCATTTTAGTACTTTCTGTTGCTGTTGCGCATGTCTGTGTGAGAGGATTCGTATATTTATCAGAATACTGATAGAAAACCCGACTGTTTTTTAGATGATACGTAATAACGATATTACAACAGTCTATTGAACATGAGTGTATTACGAATCTAGACACCCAACAGGGTACATGTATGTTGCAATAATTTGATACGACACTCCAGAGCTTGAGGTGTCTATCAGAGTATCCTTAATAGAGGATTGCTGCAAATAGGGAAGCTACTGACTCAAGGGTTTCTAATGGTTAAGTTGAAATCATCACTTCGAACGTTTTACTGTCGCCATCATAACTTGTTTAACCAAATTACGGAATAGCTGTGTCACAAATTACCACGGATATGTTAAATTTGTCGTAATCACAATCCTGTTCTTTCCTCATGCATGACTAATCACCGGGTTTGTAACTATAGTGATACAACGGGTGCCACTAGTGGAGCAGGAACTGCCAGCCCTTCCGGGGCACCTGAGTTCACCTCCGGTTTTTAGAGTCGTTCCCATTGCTCAATCTTTAGTTTTCTGTGTAGTATTCTGTAAATCATTGTGTGCACTCTGTCCTTTTAGCTTGGTCATTGTATTCTCTGACCTTTGATTTTTGACTTCTGATTACCGCTCTGGTATCTTCGACCTTTATTTATCATTTCGCAAATCTGACGGTCACCATCACGACTTGGCCATTACTGTCTGTTACAATTCACCACGGGATATATTCCGTTTGTCGTAGTCACAAACCGGTATTATTTATTTGTTATAAATACGAGTAACACTAAGGATGCCAGATGAAGTGCTTACCCTTCCTGAGCACCTGGGTTAATACCCAGTTTTCATAAATCTTTAATTTTTCATGCATTATTTTGTAAACCATTATTTTGTAAACCATTATTTGTTCTTTTGTCCTTTTACTCGTCGCCATTGTATTTTCGTCTTTCTTCGAATAACTGTTTCTTAGGTATCTTAAAACTCTTTTAATGGAATATCAGAATGCCCAAGCATAATTCAGTTTTTATATTAAATATCTTAGATAAAACGAGGTAGATGATGTAGATATGCCAGATTAAGTTCCACAATCTTCAAAATTACAAAAACGATTTATCACGTAGTGTAAAAATGTACATATCAAATTTAGCGCATGGTGCGTTTCTGGAATAACCCTCATCAGGTACTCTCATCGTCAAAACATTGGAAAGTCAAATAAGATATTTGGACATGCATTTGATTCCAGAATTGTAACAAGTAATCAAAGATAACAGTGGAAGGGGTATCATCCAAAAACCAAAAAGTAACGTGTAGAAGAAGAACCTTTAAACAGTAAAGAACATACTTGGAACTGTTTTACGTGCATGTTAACACTATCCTGACATTAGATATCATGACTAGACTAATCACTGATGATACAGGGGACCAGTCGTTGCCTCATTATTACCACATCATTATTGAAAAAATAGCATTAATAATGGAACTGCATGTTATATAAGAAACAAATTGATAAAAGGCTTGTGAAATTTACCGAGGGAATTATTATTAAATTTGTCATTCATATTATTCGCTCCAATTTATAATACCATATAAACTGCAATCAACTATGGGAATAGATAGCAAAGGTTAACAACCGGCTTTCCTAAACTATATAATTTGGTTAGCATTTTTATGTAATGTACATAAAGGTAGTTATATATTTTACTTACATATTTATCATCAATATATTATGTGATACATCATTTTTATATATAACAGCTAATGTTTTACCAAATTAATTTGATAACCATTAGTTCTGGATAACCTTTTGTTTCTTATGCCTTACACTATTTGCGAGAGTACTTCAAATTAAAATTTATAACTTTTGTTAGGGTTATGGTGTTTAACGCCACTTTCAATAATACTTCAGTTATATCGTGAAGGAAACCGGAGCACCTGGTAAAACCACCGAAGAGCCGCATGTCACTGACAAACTTTATCACATAATGTTGTATCCAGCACACCTCCCCAGCGCGGGGTTCGAACTCACAACGTTAGTGTTAATAAGCACTGATTGCAAAGGTAGTTGTAAATCCAACTATCATACCAGTACGACCACGACGGTCCATATAACTTTTGTAAATATGTATTTGCAAATAATAAGATACAATTAAAGATACAAAAAACAGCCCTCAGGTCTAGACCCTGATACAATATTGTTCTAACAATTCGAATCATAGGAAAAGAAAAACCTTCTAGTTGACAATGAGTGAATGTGTGGCTATCGTAGAAAAGGTTTTACAATTTTATTGAGGTGAATATTCAGTCTGAATTTA
Source organism: Bathymodiolus brooksi (assembly GCA_963680875.1). Taxonomy (NCBI): domain Eukaryota; kingdom Metazoa; phylum Mollusca; class Bivalvia; order Mytilida; family Modiolidae; genus Bathymodiolus; species Bathymodiolus brooksi. Next base: position 111,924,412 of record OY804580.1, on the reverse strand, counting down.
AAATTTGAATGGCTCCATTAAATTCGCCCTTGATTCGACTTTTTACTAGTAAGGTAGTAGCACTCCCATGTTCGTAAATCCTTGTCTCCTGTCGTTATCTTTACGAGTAATTTTGAAAACTAATGTTTTACCCCACCCCCTTTCCCAATCCTTTAATGTTCGTTCGAATCCACAACTTTAAGCATCCATCTATTTACAACATCACGTTAGCATCATTTGCACATCTTTCTGTTTTTAGGCCATTCTTGTCTTTCCTTATTCTTCATGTTATTTTTTATACATTTCATTTCTGGAGCACCTTCCTGAAAAGCAAACTTTTTTTTATGTTTTATGCATTTTCGGCTTCTGAAAACTCCTTTGGTATCTTCAAACTTTCCTTACATTTTGGCTATTCTGCTTAAGCCCTTTCTGTTCTTGCTCCCAAAGACATTTATATTATTTGTCTTTAAAATATTTTGACTATTAGCGCACACTAAATTTGATATCTACGTTTTTTTTGCAGCAATACAATGCTTAAAATGATAAATTACAGAGGTTAATCCTTGATTTGCTTTTCATCCACTTCCTCCAAAGGCACGTCTAACCTTCTGTATTTGTTTATCTCACTCTCAAAGCATTGTTCACACTTTCTCATTGATTAATGGACTCAAGTGTTTTACGTAGAAAACTAAATACCGGTATACATCTTGAGAATATCATATCAAGTTCTATAGCTTTATTCTAAATGAAGATAAATTACCTTTTCAATTGAAATTAATTTTTATCTTTTCTTTTATTTTGTTATCTACAGAAACACTTTCATTAGGAAAAAAAATGTTTCAGGTCGAAAATGTTAGTTATTGTACTTGTTAAAAGGTTTGACTTCAATATTTATTGTAATCTATCACGTTATATACCAACGTATTGTTTGATCCTAATACATTGTTCAGACCAAGGATTTTTAAGTACACAAAAATCGTACTCAAATACTTTATGTCGGAAAGGCTCAGTAATAGAAGTTTTCTGGTTCCTTATCAATATGTTTACAGGGATATTGTCTACCAGCTGCGTAATTTTTTCATACCCAAAATTATTGTCGATTTCCGTACTGACCTTCATAAAATGAAGATTAAACACCGAATTATTGATGAATACGCTCCGAAACGTTGTTTTTTCGACTAAAAAAGCTGACCATCGTTACCGGAAGCTAATTAATTATGCACTGACCTGGGCGAGGCCAACTCTATTTATTTATCTATTTTTATGTCAGTAGCCCGGATGCTGCAGTTTCTATAAAAGTTGAGGAAAAAAGCTATTTGCGAATCGATTGTATCTAAAAGACGTAGAATAAATAATTTCTGTATCAGGAATAGATTTTCTTTGATGAAAACTACATGCCATAACAGATTCAGCCGATATTTCCACGATAACCATTGAAAACATGCCAGGAGGCACCCTATGGGGACAAGCTCAACTACGTATTTTCGATCGGAAATTTTTGCCGGCGTTAAAAATAACTAAATTAGTTTTTTTCTTCTTATAAGTTATGAAGTTGTTTCCCGAGATTTTGATACACGTGTTAAATTAATTTATTTTAGCCAGTTTACCGACAATATGAAAACAGAGACATACATGTAGAACACAGTGAAATACATGTCTGATGAAAACGAATGACGTAGCCAGTGTTGTTTTATTTGTTATTTGACTGGAATGTTTCAGAGAAATTTGGGATGGATTAGAAACAAAAGAGACCTTGCTTCTAGTTCCACAAGACAGTTGCTGCAAAATAATATGGGACTGACCTATTACCTTGAAGGGGGGGGGGGGGGGGGGGGGGGGCTATGTCACGTTTTTTCGCCGTAGAAATGTTTTTTTCAGACGCCACAGAAATCATATTTTCTTATTTTCCGGCGAAGTGCCAATCTAATTAAAACAAGGTGAACTGTGATCTAATGCTCACTTATGATACCCCTGCCACTTCCCAGGGGCGGATCCAGGATTTCAAGTTAGGGGGGGGGGGGGGTGCACTTAAAAAAATCGCGCCGAGCGGAGGGAGACGCCAAAATTGTTGGGGTATTTCGTGTGAAAAATCACGATTTTAAGACAAAAAATCATATTTTTTCCAATTGCGAAGGGAGGCGCGAAAATTTTTGGGGTATTTCGTGTGAAAAATCACGATTTTACGCCAAAAAATCATATTTTTTCCAATTTTAGGGGGGGGGCGCGTGCCGGGCGCGTGCCGGGTGCGCCCCCCTCTGGATCCGCCCCTGCTTCCCATGATATGGGGTACCTATATGAAGCTTGTGACCAAATACCAGATTTCTGCCATCAATAGTTGTTGAGAAAAATGTGCATATATGTTCAATGTGGATAAAAACCAACTAAGTCGGCAAACAGGAAGTAGGAATCTGATGGTTCCAAAAACGCTTCCCACGATATGGTATACCTATGTGAAGCTTGTGACCAAATATCAGATTTCTGCCATCAATAGTTGCTGAGAAAAATGTGACGAAAAATATTTTGGAAGGACGGACAGAGGTAAAAAAGTATACCCCCCTCCCCCTTCGGGGACCGGGGGTATAATTAGATCTAAAATAGGGAGCAAGCGCGTAGATCTAATTTTAATTAGATTGGCGAAGTGCTGGAATAATTTTTTTCTTCAAAATTTTGTATATGATTATACTGTGAAAATGTCAAGTCAGAATATATTTTTTTCTCCTGTCCAGCCAAATTTTTTTCTTCAAGATTCAGAATCAAAATTTTTAGGAAAAAAAACATAAAATTAAAATTGAATAGCTTGGGTAAATTGATAAAAAAAAATTGCAAGACCAAAATGGTTCTCCCATATACCAACAAAAAACGAAATAAAACTGTGGTCATAAGAAAGTCCCACGAGAAAATCTTTCCTTCCAAAATAAGACTTTTTTTTTATTTCTCTAAACTGAATTTGTGCACACTATTTCACTTATAACGAATTATATTTCTTTTTTAAATAGAGCTCATTTTTCTAGATGAATGTATAACCATCTGTCTTTACTCTGTTTTTATTAAATCTCTTGTCTTTATTACAGGACTTTGATCGGATTGTCCTTGATGAGGCAGTGTTGGGGGTTGCTAGAATGTTTCGAGAGGAACTTGTAGTAATGCCCCATGATGAGGATTACAACAGATCCAATAGGTATGCAGCCTACCGCCAGTATACCATTTGGGCACATGGCCGACTTGGAGTCAGACGTGTGATCCCAAGCTGTTGTACTTGGAAAATTAGGAACAAGTATCCTGATCTATATGGACAATACAAGGGTTTCATTCCTAGACGATTTAATTAAAACTTGTTCATGAAATATTTTGTATTTTATCCCATATACCCTATAATGATAAAGTTTACCACTTGCTTCCCTATGGTCGGTGGTTGTCCGGGTACTCTGGCTTCCTCCACCACTAAAACTGGTCGCCATGATATAGCTGAAATATTGCTGAAAGTGGCTTTAAAACACCAAAAATAAAAAATAAATCAACCCTAATGAGTTGTTAATTTCACAAGTTGGTCAGTTGGAATTGTAAATTTAATTTGAAAGTTTTGCCATCTTATTATTATTTTTTGTTCTATCAGCACTGACAATTTCTTCTAAAATGGACCGACAGTCTTTTATATAATTCAAAACCAAACTTGGCAGAGATGTTTTCTATGAGGTCCTACACAAGAGTTGTTACTTTTGTGCAGATTCGTCAAAAAACATAGCCACCATGTGACTTTGAAAATTCTGATTGGTCGATTTTCAAGAAACTTCTTCTCAAGAACCGCTGAAGGAATTGAATTGAAATCTGGTATATATGTTCCTATGAATGTCTTTAACATGTGTTGTTACTGTTTGCACCATTTGAAAATTCAAAATGGCCACCAGCGGAGGTCAAAGTTTGCATTGAAACCCTATGGGAAACAACATTTTCATCTTCTTCTTGAGAACAGCCGAACAGAATTTAACCAAACTTGGCAGAGATGTTTCTTGTGAGGTCCTAAAAAGTTGTCCTGGTTTGTACTAACTAGACCAACACACTGAGTGCTATCATTATTGTGCATTGGACAATTTGTAATGGCCATTATCCTGACTTGGGTACTTTTCTGCTCTAAATGTGCAGAACTTCTGTTAGACCAGGAAAAACAAAGAGTGGCAATCTAAATTTATTTTATGCGACAATATAGTCAATTGTTTTGTCTTGGTCTTCAAATCTGGATTTCTGAGATGCTACAATATCATCCCGAGTTGGAGGTTGTGGAATTGGTGCAAGATGGACTGAGATTCTTCTGGGATCATCTACTTCCAACTGCACATGTTAATTCATTCCTTCATTATCTTGCTGTCTCATACAAATGATGACCCTTAATAGTCTTGGAACATAGGAATATGACTTGTCAGCTTTAACAGGCTGCACAGACCATCTAGCTGTCTTTTTGTTGTAACTTCTCTGCCAACTGAAGTAGAAAAATACATACAATGTAATTCACAAGAATAAAACAATAGAATTGAGATTATGATCTATGGAGCCCTAACTTTCAATTCAAGATGAATATCTCAAATGTATAGTGAATGACAAACTAAACATATCATTACAAGTCCACTTTATGAAGGATTTGAGTGATTTGTAGACAGATTTTAGGTTGTGGTCATCCTTCAAGAAGTTCTACGGCAGGAATCACGAGCTGGTCAATGGTTACAGGGTGCATGTTACCCAAATCAGACCTGATCTTCATTTGTTGTTGATGTTTTTCCCTTCATCGGATGGGACTTCTACCGGACTTGACCATGGACAACACAGCGGGTTTGCGACTTTTGATTGACCCTTCTGAAGCCTATGATCAAATATCAGATTGCTGCCATAAATAATTACTGAGAAAAATGTTATGAACATCTTGGTACGAACGGATGGACAGAGGTAAAACAGTATACCCCCTCCCCCTTCCAGTGGAGCGGGGTTATAATAAAGCTCCTATGACATATGATCATGCATGGTTCTGTTATTAGGACAAAATTTCAAGTATGTAAGTTACAACTGAAACATATGAAATTAACATGACAAACCTTAGAGTGAAGTTGAGGCTTGGTTCAAAATCTCCATCGTCAGAATCATCACCAACATCACTGCCCTCTTCAGTAATATCTATTGAGAGACTGTAAGAATAAAAAATAATTGTTTATTACAGTGTATGTGTATAATATCGAAACAAATTTTGCTATATGGTTCTGATGTGCAGCTGTATAACGAAAAAGGTTTTCAAAATAATATTAAATCTATATACATGTATCCAGCACACATCTACACAACCCAATATAAAGAGACAAAATTACATCAAAGTTCCAGGAAAAAATTTGGTGCGCCAGACGTGCGTCAATTCTGTCCCAGTTTGGTTTCATTCCCGTAAGTAGCTAAAGAGGACTGGCCATTTCAGCTTGTGGATTGATGAAAATGTAACGATGACGCAGAAGCCAACATGATCCCTATATAATATAGCTACTAGTAGTATCACTATGCAAGCCACAATAATTAATAGGAAACTGTTATACAAGTGACTGTGTTGAACAATATTGACAATGTTACCTATAAACATAATGTAGAATATGTCTAATCTTTAACAAAATGAACATACTCAAATGGGTTCACAAATGAACTTGATTTCTCCAGTTTCATCCGTTTCGTTGAAATGTGATGGCTGCTCATTTCTTCTACTCTAGAATTACCTTGGTCAGAATATCTAAATCAAAAGTACAAATATCAATCACTACAAAATCACATTTGTCTGAAATTACCAGTTTTTGTAGTAATTTGCCTAAAAAATTTAGATAATTTTACAAAAACCTGCATGATTTTAACACAGACATCGGTCTACTGTTAAATTCACACACTGTGAAACATGCAAATTGCTATGGATCTTCACATTATTTCTTAAAAATCTTGTTTATAAATCATACTTACAAGATCCAAACTAAACAAGGGCAAAGCGTGGCGTATCCCCTTGCCTAAACATTTGACCTGGTGACCTTGACCTTTGACTTTGAAAATCAATAGGGTTCCAGATTCTCTTAAGGACTAAGTATGTACCAAGTTTGGTCAAAATCCATTGAAGGATGTTGATTCTAGAGTGTTCACAAGGATGTTACACGGTAAAATTTTGACCCGGTTATCTTGACCTTTGACCTATAAGGCTATGACCTTGAAAATCAATAAGGTTTCGGTATCTTAAGGACTAAGTATGTACCAAGTTTTGTCAAAAATCCATTGAAGGATGTTGATTCTAGTGTTCACAAGGATGTTATGCGGTAAAAATTTTAGCCTGTGACCTTGATCTTTGACATACGACCTTGAAAATCAATAGGGTTCCAGATTCTCTTAAGGACAAAGTATGTACAAGGATGTGAAGGACGGACGATAGCGTTACTATATCCCTTGGCAACTTCGTTGGCAAGGGGATAAAAAGCAGTTCAAATGACAATTCTTTAAATAGAAAGCCTTTATATGAAAAATACATATTGATTTCCCTCTATCATGTCTATGTTGATAATTCTAAGATAGTAAAGTATAATTTTGACTCCCTGAACTAAAAATTATGTCCAAAATTGTTGAAATGTAGTAAAAAACTAGTTAATGTAATGTTTTTAGAATAGTCAAGAAATAAACTTGGTTTGCATAAGGAAATTGAAAACGATTTTCATTTAGTCATAGTCTAAAATATGCAGTTCAGGACATTTCAGTAAAATTTTATAGTCACATATATAGAAAAGTTTCTGAAACTTGCAAATTTCTATGGATCTTCATATTATTTTTTAAAAACCTTGTTTATGTATCATACTTACAGGATCCAAACTAAAAATGCTACTGAAATGACACTTATTTAAATGGAAAGCTTTTTATATAAAAGATACATACTGATTTTCCACTATGGTGATAATTCACAGACAGGAAGATATAATTTTGGTTCCCATAACAAAGTGTTATGTTCAAACTTATTGAAAAGTACTTTTAACCTTATTTATGTAATGTATTTCCAGTACCCAAGATATAAACTTGTTTGCATAAAGGAATTGAAAATGATTTTCATTTAGCCATGGTCTAAAATATGCATTTTAGGACATTTCTGAAATTTTCAGTAAAATTTTGTAGTCGTATATAAAAAAAGTTCTGAAACTTGAAAATTTCAATGGATATTCATATCATTTCTTCAAAACCTTGTTTATAATTATATATTATACTTACAGGATCCAAACTAAAAATGCAATTGAAATGAAGCTTCTTTAAATAGAAAGCTTTTATTTGAAAAATACATACTGATTTTCCATTATAGTGATAATTCGCAGAAAGTAAGGTATATACTTTTGGTTCCCAAAACTAAGTTTCATGTCCAAGTTGTTGAAATTTGATAAAATTAAAAGCCTAATTATATCAAAGAAATAAATTTGCTTGAATAAAAAGAACTTTATAGGGTTTTCATTAAGCCATGTAGTTTTAATTCTTGCATTAAAAATGAATTGATAATAATAAACTGCATTGTCATTGCTATCATTTTTGCACTCCCATTTCCCCTTTGCTGGCCTCTTAAAATTTGTGTTTGTTTACCTCGCAAATACGGCCGTTTTATGCTACTCATTGACAATAATTTGCTGTTGCCAGGTGCAAAATTACATATATTGATTAATATCTACCGAAAATGATCATAGGCATCATTATAAATTCATAAAATATGAAAAACGATTGAGAAAAGAATGCAACATGCTCGGCTTACCTATCAACAATAATCAAGCACTTCCTTGAGTTCGCTCCATCCAACGGCAACGGTCCAACTGATCCCCTACATATATCCTGCATTTGTTCCATTTGGAAGATACTTCACTTCTATTCCTCTTTATCTCTGAATCCGTCAAAGTCCGCTTTCTTCCACGCGTTGACAGTTTCTCTTTTGCCCAAGAACCACATGTTGTTTATTGTTTCTAAACAGTGCGCATGCTCAAGACGTGTTCGCATAGAAGGCCATATGAACAGATTTGAATATTGTCATCCGAACAATAATTCTGATAACGATAGTTTTGGGTCTTTTACGTATCTTTTGCAACATAACTCGGTGTTAATCTTCATTTTATGAAGGTCAGTACGGAAATCGACAATAATTTTGGGTATAAAAAAATTACGCAGCTGGCAGACAATATCCCTTTAAGTAATAGTAAAACATCAAACATCACATGGCAGACAAATATCAATGCTGTCTTGGGATTCTTCATGGTCACCTTTGGAAACCACTATTGTCTGACATTAGTTTGTGTCGAGGTGAATACCTGGTTCGTGACACTTGATCTTTAGTTTTCTGTGTAGTGGTATGTAGATCATTGTTTGTCCTTTTTGTTCTTTTTCTTTTGGTCATTGTAATGTCTGTCCTTTGATTTATGGCTTCTGATTGTCAGTTTGGTATCTTCAAACTTTTTCTTTTAGACTTTGCATGAGAATAATTACATTGTATTTAAAGATGCTATTGGCATTTATTGTGTTTAGAACATTAACTTTCTATGTCTTAGAACCTTATACACATATTGTGAACTAAAGAAATTACTACAAGTGGCAATTAACCCAAACACTCCTTGATTTAATTAGCATTTGTGAAGAAAGGAAATATGAGTAAATATCCGTTTGTCTGTTACTTCCAGGATGATGGTAATAAGTGAAATGATAGAACAACTGAGAAAAGATAAAATATTGTCATCTGACAAACCCTACGTCATCTATTAGAAAAGTTTGAAAATGACAAAAGATAATGAGAAGCCGTAATTCAAAGGACAGACAATAAAATGGCCAAAAGAAAAGGGATAGACAATGTTCTACCAAAATAAACGTAACAGAATACCGAAGGGGCAATCAAAAATGGACAATCAAGAGAAACTGGCAACATAGGGTACACAAACGAAGAAAAACAAAGCAAAAACACAACACAATGTGGACACCACTATACGCAAACAAACACAAATAATGTAAATAAGACGTTAACCCTCCTACAAACAACTGGAGATAAAGACGAACTGAACATCGTTTTATGTGGAAATCGTAACGGACATCACAACACAAAATAAATCTATAAAGGAGAGACAACACAATAGCCAACAGGAAAAAAACAAAAAGACAAACAATGATACACAACACATTAATCAGAAAACTTAAGATTGAACAACACGAACCCCACAAAAAACCATTACCAAACACATCACCACAACGATAGTGTTGGACATCATAAACAAATTTAGAGAGTAGGCGTATCTACAGGAAGAGATGACCAATGAAAAGTGATATATTTGACCTGAGCGTTCAACAGATCAACACTAATCAAGTGTTAGAAAGCTACCGTCAACAGATAGATCTGAAATAATACGAAATACATTTAGGTCGATTAATTGAAAAATAAGATTTAGGTGTGGAAGATAATGGAGTCTGCCAAACCAAAATATATGACATGTGTATTAGTTGTTACTACACTAATCAAGCAGAACTTGGTAGCAAGAAAATAAGGGTACAGGACGTTTCGGCCATAGTACCAGTTCGGCCACACTTTATAAAGACGTTTCGGCCATGGTTTTATTTATGTTGTTTTATGTGTTATTTATAACAATATTATGCATTAATAATCATATTGAATACAAAAATAAATAAAAAATTGAGAAAAACGATATATTTTAGCAAATATTATCACTATTCTTCTTTTCCCAATCGCGGCGATGTGCAGGTCTACATGAAGAGAAGAAAACAAAATCTACGTTTCACATAGTTTTAAGTCTTATAAATCTAGATTTAATAACCATTTTCAGTACTTTATTTTAAAAAAAAAATTATTTAACAAATATTATCATTGTTCTTCTTTTCCCAATCGCTGCCATTTGCAGATCGACACGAAGAAAAGAAGTCATAATCTACGATTTACTTAGTTTTGACTTTATATACGTCCTTGGTTTTGAGTGTTACCTATATGAAAATCTGGAATTAATCATTATTTTCTGTACTTTATTACAAAAAAAAATATTTAAAACGATATATTTTAGCAAATATTATCATTGTTCTTCTTTTCTTTTCCCAATCGCGGCGAATTGCAGGTCTGAAAATCGCGGCGATTGAGAGAAGAAGAATAATGGGCCCTGATTTGGTTAATAAACTTATTTCTATTTCTATATAATAATTGTTTTTATATTAATCATGAAATTTCGGAATTTTAATTTTTTAAACCATTTAAACAAATGATCAATATAAACTAGATATTGTAGGTCGACTTTTCGTTAGTCGTTAATTGTAAGACAATAAAATGTAATTATGTTCATTACTTCATGATAATTAGCAATAATACGGGGCGTGTCGAAATACTGTGAATGAGTAGAGCGACACGTCTATTTCACTCGTAACATACGTCTTCACAGATCGACATGATAGTTCAACAGTCACATCTGTTTTAAATATTTTATGACAGTCACAAATTACAATGGATATGTTCCATTCGCCATAGTCACAATCCTTTCCTCGTTCTACCTTATCACCAGATCTTCTTGCAAGAGTAACACGACAGTGCCATTAGTGCAGCAGGAACTGCTTACTCTTCCAGAGTACCTGAGTTCACACCGGTTTTAAGTGGGGATTGTGTTGTTCATTTTTCTCAGTTATATGTCTTCACATTTTTAGTTCTGTGTTATGATGTACATTATGATTTCACTGCAAAAACGATGTTGCATTCACCTTTTACTCCCATTTGTTTCTCAAGTGGTACTCCGGAAAGGTTAGCATCTCTCGTCCCATTAATGGCACCCTTCTTGTTCTAATTCTTAAGACAGACAATATTAAGATTGTCTAGAGATATATCTGTAACAGTAAAGCATCAAATAGCATATGGCAGACAAATATCAACACTGTCTTGGGAGTCTCCATTGTCACCTGTGGAAACCACTACTGTCTTTGATTAGTTTGTGTCAAGGTGAATACCTGGTTCGTGTTGCTCGATATTTAGTTTTCTGAGTAGTGCTTTGTAGATCATTGTTTGTTCTTTGGCCATTGTATTGTCTGTCCTTTAATTTACTGCTTCTGATTATCAGTTTGGTTTCTTCAAACTTGTTCTTGTAGACTTTGCATGAGAATGTTTACCATGTATTTAAATATGCTATTGGCGTTTATTGTGTTTAGAACAATTACTTTGTATGTCTTAGAACCTTATATCTGTTGTGAACTTAAGGTATTGCTGCAAGTGGCAATAACCCAAACACTCCTTGATCTAATTAGCATAATTTGTGAGGAAATGGAATATGAGTAAATCTTAAATAGACAGATTCTATTTATGTTTTTATGTTCCATCCAGGATGATGGTAATACGTGAAATGATCGAACAACTGAGAAAAGATAAAATATTGTCATCTGACAAACCCTACGTCATCTATAAGAAAAGTTTGAAGATGACAAAGAGGTAATGAGAAACCGTAATTCAATGGACAGACAATATAATAGCCAAAAGAAAAGAGATAGACAATGTTCTACCAAAATAAACGTAACAATGAACAATCCAGAGAAACTGACAACATAGGGTACACAAGACAAAGAAAAACAAAACACAACACAGAGAAACTGACAACATAGGGTACACAAGACAAAGAAAAACAAAACAAAAACACAGAGAAACTGACAACATAGGGTACACAAGACGAAGAAAAACAAAACAAAAACACGGAGAAACTGACAACATAGGGTACACAAGACAAAGAAAAACAAAACAAAAACACAGAGAAACTGACAACATAGGGTACACAAGACAAAGAAAAACAAAACAAAAACACAGAGAAACTGACAACATAGGGTACACAAGACAAAGAAAAACAAAACAAAAACACAGAGAAACTGACAACATAGGGTACACAAGACAAAGAAAAACAAAACAAAAACACAGAGAAACTGACAACATAGGGTACACAAGACGAAGAAAAACAAAACAAAAACACAGAGAAACTGACAACATAGGGTACACAAGACAAAGAAAAACAAAACACAACACAGAGAAACTGACAACATAGGGTACACAAGACGAAGAAAAACAAAACAAAAACACAGAGAAACTGACAACATAAGGTACACAAGACAAAGAAAAACAAAACACAACACAGAGAAACTGACAACATAAGGTACACAAGACGAAGAAAACCAAAACACAACACAGAGAAACTGACAACATATAGGGTACACAAGACGAAGAAAAACAAAACACAACACAGAGAAACTGACAACATAGGGTACACAAGACAAAGAAAAACAAAACAAAAACACAGAGAAACTAACAACATAGGGTACACAAGACGAAGAAAAACAAAACAAAAACACAGAGAAACTGACAACATAGGGTACACAAGACGAAGAAAAACAAAACACAACACAGAGAAACTGACAGGTACACAAGACGAAGAAAAACAAAACACAACACAGAGAAACTGACAACATAGGGTACACAAGACAAAGAAAAACAAAACAAAAACACAGAGAAACTGACAACATAGGGTACACAAGACGAAGAAAAACAAAACACAACACAGAGAAACTGACAACATAGGGTACACAAGACGAAGAAAAACAAAACACAACACAGAGAAACTGACAACATAGGGTACACAAGACAAAGAAAAACAAAACAAAAACACAGAAAAACTGACAACATAGGGTACACAAGACAAAGAAAAACAAAACACAACACAGAGAAACTGGCAACATATAGGGTACACAAGACAAACAAAAACAAACAAAAACACAGAGAAACTGACAACATAGGGTACACAAGACAAAGAAAAACAAAACAAAAACACAGCGAAACTGACAACATAGGGTACACAAGACAAAGAAAAACAAAACAAAAACACAGAGAAACTGACAACATAGGGTACACAAGACGAAGAAAAACAAAACACAACACAGAGAAACTGACAACATAGGGTACACAAGACGAAGAAAAACAAAACAAAAACACAGAGAAACTGACAACATAGGGTACACAAGACGAAGAAAAACAAAACACAACACAGAGAAACTGACAACATAGGGTACACAAGACAAAGAAAAACAAAACAAAAACACAGAGAAACTGACAACATAGGGTACACAAGACAAAGAAAAACAAAACACAACACAGAGAAACTGGCAACATATAGGGTACACAAGACAAAGAAAAACAAAACAAAAACACAGAGAAACTGACAACATAGGGTACACAAGACAAAGAAAAACAAAACAAAAACACAGAGAAACTGACAACATAGGGTACACAAGACGAAGAAAAACAAAACAAAAACACAGAGAAACTGACAACATAGGGTACACAAGACAAAGAAAAACAAAACACAACACAGAGAAACTGGCAACATATAGGGTACACAAGACAAAGAAAAACAAAACAAAAACACAGAGAAACTGACAACATAGGGTACACAAAACAAAGAAAAACAAAACAAAAATAATCCAGAGAAACTGACAACATAGGGTACACAAGACGAAGAAAAACAAAAGAAAAACACAGAGAAACTGACAACATAGGGTACACAAGACAAAGAAAAACAAAACAAAAACACAGAGAAACTGACAACATAGGGTACACAAGACAAAGAAAAACAAAACAAAAACACAGAGAAACTGACAACATAGGGTACACAAGACGAAGAAAAACAAAACAAAAACACAGAGAAACTGACAACATAGGGTACACAAGACAAAGAAAAACAAAACACAACACAGAGAAACTGGCAACATATAGGGTACACAAGACAAAGAAAAACAAAACAAAAACACAGAGAAACTGACAACATAGGGTACACAAGACAAAGAAAAACAAAACAAAAACAATCCAGAGAAACTGACAACATAGGGTACACAGGACGAAGAAAAACAAAACAAAAACACAGAGAAACTGACAACATAGGGTACACAAGACAAAGAAAAACAAAACACAACACAGAGAAACTGACAACATAGGGTACACAAGACAAAGAAAAACAAAACAAAAACACAGAGAAACTGACAACATAGGGTACACAAGACAAAGAAAAACAAAACAAAAACACAGAGAAACTGACAACATAGGGTACACAAGACAAAGAAAAACAAAACAAAAACACAGAGAAACTGACAACATAGGGTACACAAGACAAAGAAAAACAAAACAAAAACACAGAGAAACTGACAACATAGGGTACACAAGACGAAGAAAAACAAAACAAAAACACAGAGAAACTGGCAACATAGGGTACACAAGACGAAGAAAAACAAAACACAACATAGAGAAACTGGCAACATATAGGGTACACAAGACAAAGAAAGACAAAACAAAAACACAGAGAAACTGACAACATAGGGTACACAAGACAAAGAAAAACAAAACAAAAACAATCCAGAGAAACTGACAACATAGGGTACACAAGACAAAGAAAAACAAAACAAAAACACAGAGAAACTGACAACATAGGGTACACAAGACGAAGAAAAACAAAACAAAAACACAGAGAAACTGGCGACATAGGGTACACAAGACAAAGAAAAACAAAACAAAAACACAGAGAAACTGACAACATAGGGTACACAAGACAAAGAAAAACAAAACACAACACAGAGAAACTGGCAACATATAGGGTACACAAGACAAAGAAAAACAAAACACAATCCAGAGAAACTGACAACATAGGGTACACAAGACAAAGAAAAACAAAACACAACACAGAGAAACTGGCAACATATAGGGTACACAAGACAAAGAAAAACAAAACACAACACAGAGAAACTGACAACATAGGGTACACAACACGAAGAAAAACAAAACAAAAACACAGAGAAACTGACAACATAGGGTACACAAGACGAAGAAAAACAAAACAAAAACAATCCAGAGAAACTGACAACATAGGGTACACAAGACGAAGAAAAACAAAACAAAAACACAGAGAAATTGACAACATAGTGTACACAAGACAAAGAAAAACAAAACACAACACAGAGAAACTGACAACATAGGGTACACAAGACAAAGAAAAACAAAACAAAAACACAGAGAAACTGACAACATAGGGTACACAAGACGAAGAAAAACAAAACAAAAACACAGAGAAACTGACAACATAGGGTACACAAGGCAAAGAAAAACAAAACACAACACAGAGAAACTGGCAACATATAGGGTACACAAGACAAAGAAAAACAAAACAAAAACACAGAGAAACTGACAACATAGGGTACACAAGACAAAGAAAAACAAAACAAAAACACAGAGAAACTGACAACATAGGGTACACAAGACAAAGAAAAACAAAACAAAAACACAGAGAAACTGACAACATAGGGTACACAAGACAAAGAAAAACAAAACAAAAACACAGAGAAACTGACAACATAGGGTACACAAGACAAAGAAAAACAAAACAAAAACACAGAGAAACTGACAACATAGGGTACACAAGACGAAGAAAAACAAAACAAAAACACAGAGAAACTGGCAACATAGGGTACACAAGACGAAGAAAAACAAAACACAACACAGAGAAACTGGCAACATATAGGGTACACAAGACAAAGAAAAACAAAACAAAAACACAGAGAAACTGACAACATAGGGTACACAAGACAAAGAAAAACAAAACAAAAACAATCCAGAGAAACTGACAACATAGGGTACACAAGACGAAGAAAAACAAAACAAAAACACAGAGAAACTGACAACATAGGGTACACAAGACAAAGAAAAACAAAACGAAAACACAGAGAAACTGACAACATAGGGTACACAAGACAAAGAAAAACAAAACAAAAACACAGAGAAACTGACAACATAGGGTACACAAGACAAAGAAAAACAAAACACAACACAGAGAAACTGGCAACATATAGGGTACACAAGACAAAGAAAAACAAAACAAAAACACAGAGAAACTGACAACATAGGGTACACAAGACAAAGAAAAACAAAACAAAAACACAGAGAAACTGACAACATAGGGTACAAAAGACAAAGAAAAACAAAACAAAAACACAGAGAAACTGACAACATAGGGTACACAAGACGAAGAAAAACAAAACAAAAACACAGAGAAACTGGCGACATAGGGTACACAAGACAAAGAAAAACAAAACAAAAACACAGAGAAACTGACAACATAGGGTACACAAGACAAAGAAAAACAAAACTCAACACAGAGAAACTGGCAACATATAGGGTACACAAGACAAAGAAAAACAAAACACAATCCAG
Organism: Bathymodiolus brooksi; assembly: GCA_963680875.1. Taxonomy (NCBI): domain Eukaryota; kingdom Metazoa; phylum Mollusca; class Bivalvia; order Mytilida; family Modiolidae; genus Bathymodiolus; species Bathymodiolus brooksi. The sequence goes on along the minus strand of OY804580.1, from coordinate 111,908,160 downwards.
AGAAACTGACAACATAGGGTACACAAGACAAAGAAAAACAAAACACAACACAGAGAAACTGGCAGCATATAGGTTACACAAGACAAAGAAAAACAAAACACAACACAGAGAAACTGACAACATAGGGTACACAAGACGAAGAAAAACAAAACAAAAACACAGAGAAACTGACAACATAGGGTACACAAGACAAAGAAAAACAAAACAAAAACACAGAGAAACTGACAACATAGGGTACACAAGACGAAGAAAAACAAACAAAAACACAGAGAAACTGACAACATAGGGTACACAAGACAAAGAAAAACTAAACACAACACAGAGAAACTGGCAACATATAGGGTACACAAGACAAAGAAAAACAAAACAAAAACACAGAGAAACTGACAACATAGGGTACACAAGACAAAGAAAAACAAAACAAAAACAATCCAGAGAAACTGACAACATAGGGTATACAAGACGAAGAAAAACAAAACAAAAACACAGAGAAACTGACAACATAGGGTACACAAGACAAAGAAAAACAAAACACAACACAGAGAAACTGACAACATAGGGTACACAACACGAAGAAAAACAAAACAAAAACACAGAGAAACTGACAACATAGGGTACACAAGACAAAGAAAAACAAAACAAAAACACAGAGAAACTGACAACATAGGGTACACAAGACAAAGAAAAACAAAACACAACACAGAGAAACTGGCAACATATAGGGTACACAAGACAAAGAAAAACAAAACAAAAACACAGAGAAACTGACAACATAGGGTACACAAGACAAAGAAAAACAAAACAAAAACACAGAGAAACTGACAACATAGGGTACACAAGACGAAGAAAAACAAAACAAAAACACAGAGAAACTGGCAACATAGGGTACACAAGACGAAGAAAAACAAAACACAACACAGTGAAACTGGCAACATATAGGGTACACAAGACAAAGAAAAACAAAACAAAAACACAGAGAAACTGACATCATAGGGTACACAAGACAAAGAAAAACAAAACAAAAACAATCCAGAGAAACTGACAACATAGGGTACACAAGACGAAGAAAAATAAAACAAAAACACAGAGAAACAGACAACATAGGGTACACAAGACAAAGAAAAACAAAACACAACACAGAGAAACTGACAACATAGGGTACACAAGACAAAGAAAAACAAAACAAAAACACAGAGAAACTGACAACATAGGGTACACAAGACAAAGAAAAACAAAACACAACACAGAGAAACTGGCAAGATATAGGGTACACAAGACAAAGAAAAACAAAACAAAAACACAGAGAAACTGACAACATAGGGTACACAAGACAAAGAAAAACAAAACAAAAACACAGAGAAACTGACAACATAGGGTACACAAGACAAAGAAAAACAAAACAAAAACACAGAGAAACTGACAACATAGGGTACACAAGACGAAGAAAAACAAAACAAAAACACAGAGAAACTGGCGACATAGGGTACACAAGACAAAGAAAAACAAAACAAAAACACAGAGAAACTGACAACATAGGGTACACAAGACAAAGAAAAACAAAACAAAAACACAGAGAAACTGGCAACATATAGGGTACACAAGACAAAGAAAAACAAAACACATCACAGAGAAACTGACAACATAGGGTACACAAGACGAAGAAAAACAAAACAAAAACACAGAGAAACTGACAACATAGGGTACACAAGACAAAGAAAAACAAAACACAACACAGAGAAACTGGCAACATATAGGGTACACAAGACAAAGAAAAACAAAACAAAAACACAGAGAAACTGACAACATAGGGTACACAAGACAAAGAAAAACAAAACAAAAACACAAAGAAACTGACAACATAGGGTACACAAGACGAAGAAAAACAAAACAAAAACACAGAGAAACTGACAACATAGGGTACACAAGACAAAGAAAAACAAAACACAACACAGAGAAACTGGCACATATAGGGTACACAAGACAAAGAAAAACAAAACAAAAACACAGAGAAACTGACAACATAGGGTACACAAGACAAAGAAAAACAAAACAAAAACAATCCAGAGAAACTGACAACATAGGGTACACAAGACGAAGAAAAACAAAACAAAAACACAGAGAAACTGACAACATAGGGTACACAAGACAAAGAAAAACAAAACACAACACAGAGAAACTGACAACATAGGGTACACAACACGAAGAAAAACAAAACAAAAACAATCCAGAGAAACTGACAACATAGGGTACACAAGACGAAGAAAAACAAAACAAAAACACAGAGAAACTGACAACATAGGGTACACAAGACAAAGAAAAACAAAACACAACACAGAGAAACTGACAACATAGGGTACACAACACGAAGAAAAACAAAACAAAAACACAGAGAAACTGACAACATAGGGTACACAAGACGAAGAAAAACAAAACAAAAACACAGAGAAACTGACAACATAGGGTACACAAGACAAAGAAAAACAAAACACAACACAGAGAAACTGGCAACATATAGGGTACACAAGACAAAGAAAAACAAAACAAAAACACAGAGAAACTGACAACATAGGGTACACAAGACAAAGAAAAACAAAACAAAAACACAGAGAAACTGACAACATAGGTTACACAAGACGAAGAAAAACAAAACAAAAACACAGAGAAACTGGCAACATAGGGTACACAAGACGAAGAAAAACAAAACACAACACAGAGAAACTGGCAACATATAGGGTACACAAGACAAAGAAAAACAAAACAAAAACACAGAGAAACTGACAACATAGGGTACACAAGACAAAGAAAAACAAAACAAAAACAATCCAGAGAAACTGACAACATAGGGTACACAAGACGAAGAAAAACAAAACAAAAACACAGAGAAACTGACAACATAGGGTACACAAGACAAAGAAAAACAAAACACAACACAGAGAAACTGACAACATAGGGTACACAAGACAAAGAAAAACAAAACAAAAACACAGAGAAACTGACAACATAGGGTACACAAGACAAAGAAAAACAAAACACAACACAGAGAAACTGGCAAGATATAGGGTACACAAGACAAAGAAAAACAAAACAAAAACACAGAGAAACTGACAACATAGGGTACACAAGACAAAGAAAAACAAAACAAAAACACAGAGAAACTGACAACATAGGGTACACAAGACAAAGAAAAACAAAACAAAAACACAGAGAAACTGACAACATAGGGTACACAAGACGAAGAAAAACAAAACAAAAACACAGAGAAACTGGCGACATAGGGTACACAAGACAAAGAAAAACAAAACAAAAACACAGAGAAACTGACAACATAGGGTACACAAGACAAAGAAAAACAAAACAAAAACACAGAGAAACTGGCAACATATAGGGTACACAAGACAAAGAAAAACAAAACACAACACAGAGAAACTGACAACATAGGGTACACAAGACGAAGAAAAACAAAACAAAAACACAGAGAAACTGACAACATAGGGTACACAAGACAAAGAAAAACAAAACACAACACAGAGAAACTGGCAACATATAGGGTACACAAGACAAAGAAAAACAAAACAAAAACACAGAGAAACTAACAACATAGGGTACACAAGACAAAGAAAAACAAAACAAAAACACAGAGAAACTGACAACATAGGGTACACAAGACGAAGAAAAACAAAACAAAAACACAGAGAAACTGACAACATAGGGTACACAAGACAAAGAAAAACAAAACACAACACAGAGAAACTGGCACATATAGGGTACACAAGACAAAGAAAAACAAAACAAAAACACAGAGAAACTGACAACATAGGGTACACAAGACAAAGAAAAACAAAACAAAAACAATCCAGAGAAACTGACAACATAGGGTACACAAGACGAAGAAAAACAAAACAAAAACACAGAGAAACTGACAACATAGGGTACACAAGACAAAGAAAAACAAAACACAACACAGAGAAACTGACAACATAGGGTACACAACACGAAGAAAAACAAAACAAAAACACAGAGAAACTGACAACATAGGGTACACAAGACGAAGAAAAACAAAACAAAAACACAGAGAAACTGACAACATAGGGTACACGAGACAAAGAAAAACAAAACAAAAACACAGAGAAACTGACAACATAGGGTACACAAGACGAAGAAAAACAAAACAAAAACACAGAGAAACTGGCAACATAGGGTACACAAGACGAAGAAAAACAAAACACAACACAGAGAAACTGGCAACATATAGGGTACACAAGACAAAGAAAAACAAAACAAAAACACAGAGAAACTGACAACATAGGGTACACAAGACAAAGAAAAACAAAACAAAAACAATCCAGAGAAACTGACAACATAGGGTACACAAGACGAAGAAAAACAAAACAAAAACACAGAGAAACTGACAACATAGGGTACACAAGACGAAGAAAAACAAAACAAAAACACAGAGAAACTGGCAACATATGGTACACAAGACGAAGAAAAACAAAACACAACACAGAGAAACTGGCAACATATAGGGTACACAAGACAAAGAAAAACAAAACAAAAACACAGAGAAACTGACAACATAGGGTACACAAGACAAAGAAGAAAAACAAAACAAAAACAATCCAGAGAAACTGACAACATAGGGTACACAAGACGAAGAAAAACAAAACAAAAACACAGAGAAACTGACAACATAGGGTACACAAGACAAAGAAAAACAAATCAAAAACACAGAGAAACTGACAACATAGGGTACACAAGACAAAGAAAAACAAAACACAACACAGAGAAACTGGCAACATATAGGGTACACAAGACAAAGAAAAACAAAACAAAAACACAGAGAAACTGACAACATAGGGTACACAAGACAAAGAAAAACAAAACAAAAACACAGAGAAACTGACAACATAGGGTACACAAGACAAAGAAAAACAAAACAAAAACACAGAGAAACTGACAACATAGGGTACACAAGACGAAGAAAAACAAAACAAAAACACAGAGAAACTGGCGACATAGGGTACACAAGACAAAGAAAAACAAAACAAAAACACAGAGAAACTGACAACATAGGGTACACAAGACAAAGAAAAACAAAACACAACACAGAGAAACTGGCAACATATAGGGTACACAAGACAAAGAAAAACAAAACACAATCCAGAGAAATTGCCAACATAGGGTACACAAGACAAAGAAAAACAAAACACAACACAGAGAAACTGGCAACATATAGGGTACACAAGACAAAGAAAAACAAAACACAACACAGAGAAACTGACAACATAGGGTACACAAGACGAAGAAAAACAAAACAAAAACACAGAGAAACTGACAACATAGGGTACACAAGACAAAGAAAAACAAAACACAACACAGAGAAACTGGCAACATATAGGGTACACAAGACAAAGAAAAACAAAACAAAAACACAGAGAAACTGACAACATAGGGTACACAAGACAAAGAAAAACAAAACAAAAACAATCCAGAGAAACTGACAACATAGGGTACACAAGACGAAGAAAAACAAAACAAAAACACAGAGAAAATGACAACATAGGGTACACAAGACAAAGAAAAACAAAACACAACACAGAGAAACTGACAACATAGGGTACACAACACGAAGAAAAACAAAACAAAAACACAGAGAAACTGACAACATAGGGTACACAAGACGAAGAAAAACAAAACAAAAACACAGAGAAACTGACAACATAGGGTACACAAGACAAAGAAAAACAAAACACAACACAGAGAAACTGGCAACATATAGGGTACACAAGACAAAGAAAAACAAAACAAAAACACAGAGAAACTGACAACATAGGGTACACAAGACAAAGAAAAACAAAACAAAAACACAGAGAAACTGACAACATAGGGTACACAAGACAAAGAAAAACAAAACAAAAACACAGAGAAACTGACAACATAGGGTACACAAGACGAAGAAAAACAAAACACAACACAGAGAAACTGGCAACATATAGGGTACACAAGACAAAGAAAAACAAAACAAAAACACAGAGAAACTGACAACATAGGGTACACAAGACAAAGAAAAACAAAACAAAAACACAGAGAAACTGACAACATAGGGTACACAAGACGAAGAAAAACAAAACAAAAACACAGAGAAACTGGCAACATAGGGTACACAAGACGAAGAAAAACAAAACACAACACAGAGAAACTGGCAACATATAGGGTACACAAGACAAAGAAAAACAAAACAAAAACACAGAGAAACTGACAACATAGGGTACACAAGACAAAGAAAAACAAAACAAAAACAATCCAGAGAAACTGACAACATAGGGTACACAAGACGAAGAAAAACAAAACAAAAACACAGAGAAACTGACAACATAGGGTACACAAGACAAAGAAAAACAAAACACAACACAGAGAAACTGACAACATAGGGTACACAATACAAAGAAAAACAAAACAAAAACACAGAGAAACTGACAACATAGGGTACACAAGACAAAGAAAAACAAAACACAACACAGAGAAACTGGCAACATATAGGGTACACAAGACAAAGAAAAACAAAACAAAAACACAGAGAAACTGACAACATAGGGTACACAAGACAAACAAAAACAAAACAAAAACACAGAGAAACTGACAACATAGGGTACACAAGACAAAGAAAAACAAAACAAAAACACAGAGAAACTGACAACATAGGGTACACAAGACGAAGAAAAACAAAACAAAAACACAGAGAAACTGGCGACATAGGGTACACAAGACAAAGAAAAACAAAACAAAAACACAGAGAAACTGAAAACATAGGGTACACAAGACGAAGAAAAACAAAACAAAAACACAGAGAAACTGACAACATAGGGTACACAAGACGAAGAAAAACAAAACAAAAACACAGAGAAACTGACAACATAGGGTACACAAGACAAAGAAAAACAAAACACAACACAGAGAAACTGGCAACATAGGGTACACAAGACAAAGAAAAACAAAACAAAAACACAGAGAAACTGACAACATAGGGTACACAAGACGAAGAAAAACAAAACAAAAACACAGAGAAACTGGCGACATAGGGTACACAAGACAAAGAAAAACAAAACAAAAACACAGAGAAACTGACAACATAGGGTACACAAGACGAAGAAAAACAAAACAAAAACACAGAGAAACTGACAACATAGGGTACACAAGACAAAGAAAAACAAAACACAACACAGAGAAACTGGCAACATATAGGGTACACAAGACAAAGAAAAACAAAACAAAAACACAGAGAAACTGACAACATAGGGTACACAAGACAAAGAAAAACAAAACAAAAACACAGAGAAACTGACAACATAGGGTACACAAGACGAAGAAAAACAAAACAAAAACACAGAGAAACTGACAACATAGGGTACACAAGACAAAGAAAAACAAAACACAACACAGAGAAACTGGCAACATATAGGGTACACAAGACAAAGAAAAACAAAACAAAAACACAGAGAAACTGACAACATAGGGTACACAAGATAAAGAAAAACAAAACAAAAACAATCCAGAGAAACTGACAACATAGGGTACACAAGACGAAGAAAAACAAAACAAAAACACAGAGAAACTGACAACATAGGGTACACAAGACAAAGAAAAACAAAACACAACACAGAGAAACTGACAACATAGGGTACACAACACGAAGAAAAACAAAACAAAAACACAGAGAAACTGACAACATAGGGTACACAAGACGAAGAAAAACAAAACAAAAACACAGAGAAACTGACAACATAGGGTACACAAGACAAAGAAAAACAAAACAAAAACACAGAGAAACTGACAACATAGGGTACACAAGACGAAGAAAAACAAAACAAAAACACAGAGAAACTGGCAACATAGGGTACACAAGACGAAGAAAAACAAAACACAACACAGAGAAACTGGCAACATATAGGGTACACAAGACAAAGAAAAACAAAACAAAAACACAGAGAAACTGACAACATAGGGTACACAAGACAAAGAAAAACAAAACAAAAACAATCCAGAGAAACTGACAACATAGGGTACACAAGACGAAGAAAAACAAAACAAAAACACAGAGAAACTGACAACATAGGGTACACAAGACAAAGAAAAACAAAACAAAAACACAGAGAAACTGACAACATAGGGTACACAAGACAAAGAAAAACAAAACAAAAACACAGAGAAACTGACAACATAGGGTACACAAGACAAAGAAAAACAAAACACAACACAGAGAAACTGGCAACATATAGGGTACACAAGACAAAGAAAAACAAAACAAAAACACAGAGAAACTGACAACATAGGGTACACAAGACAAAGAAAAACAAAACAAAAACACAGAGAAACTGACAACATAGGGTACACAAGACAAAGAAAAACAAAACAAAAACACAGAGAAACTGACAACATAGGGTACACAAGACGAAGAAAAACAAAACAAAAACACAGAAAAACTGGCGACATAGGGTACACAAGACAAAGAAAAACAAACCAAAAACACAGAGAAACTGACAACATAGGGTACACAAGACAAAGAAAAACAAAACACAACACAGAGAAACTGGCAACATATAGGGTACACAAGACAAAGAAAAACAAAATACAATCCAGAGAAACTGACAACATAGGGTACACAAGACAAAGAAAAACAAAACACAACACAGAGAAACTGGCAACATATAGGGTACACAAGACAAAGAAAAACAAAACACAACACAGAGAAACTGACAACATAGGGTACACAAGACGAAGAAAAACAAAACAAAAACACAGAGAAACTGACAACATAGGGTACACAAGACAAAGAAAAACAAAACACAACACAGAGAAACTGGCAACATATAGGGTACACAAGACAAAGAAAAACAAAACAAAAACACAGAGAAACTGACAACATAGGGTACACAAGACAAAGAAAAACAAAACAAAAACACAGAGAAACTGACAACATAGGGTACACAAGACGAAGAAAAACAAAACAAAAACACAGAGAAACTGACAACATAGGGTACACAAGACAAAGAAAAACAAAACACAACACAGAGAAACTGGCAACATATAGGGTACACAAGACAAAGAAAAACAAAACAAAAACACAGAGAAACTGACAACATAGGGTACACAAGACAAAGAAAAACAAAACAAAAACAATCCAGAGAAACTGACAACATAGGGTACACAAGACGAAGAAAAACAAAACAAAAACACAGAGAAACTGACAACATAGGGTACACAAGACAAAGAAAAACAAAACACAACACAGAGAAACTGACAACATAGGGTACACAAGACTAAGAAAAACAAAACAAAAACACAGAGAAACTGACAACATAGGGTACACAAGACGAAGAAAAACAAAACAAAAACACAGAGAAACTGACAACATAGGGTACACAAGACAAAGAAAAACAAAACACAACACAGAGAAACTGGCAACATATAGGGTACACAAGACAAAGAAAAACAAAACAAAAACACAGAGAAACTGACAACATAGGGTACACAAGACAAAGAAAAACAAAACAAAAACACAGAGAAACTGACAACATAGGGTACACAAGACAAAGAAAAACAAAACAAAAACACAGAGAAACTGACAACATAGGGTACACAAGACGAAGAAAAACAAAACACAACACAGAGAAACTGGCAACATATAGGGTACACAAGACAAAGAAAAACAAAACAAAAACACAGAGAAACTGACAACATAGGGTACACAAGACAAAGAAAAACAAAACAAAAACAATCCAGAGAAACTGACAACATAGGGTACACAAGACGAAGAAAAACAAAACAAAAACACAGAGAAACTGACAACATAGGGTACACAAGACAAAGAAAAACAAAACACAACACAGAGAAACTGACAACATAGGGTACACAAGACAAAGAAAAACAAAACAAAAACACAGAGAAACTGACAACATAGGGTACACAAGACAAAGAAAAACAAAACACAACACAGAGAAACTGGCAACATATAGGGTACACAAGACAAAGAAAAACAAAACAAAAACACAGAGAAACTGACAACATAGGGTACACAAGACAAAGAAAAACAAAACAAAAACACAGAGAAACTGACAACATAGGGTACACAAGACAAAGAAAAACAAAACAAAAACACAGAGAAACTGACAACATAGGGTACACAAGACGAAGAAAACAAAACAAAAACACAGAGAAACTGGCGACATAGGGTACACAAGACAAAGAAAAACAAAACAAAAACACAGAGAAACTGACAACATAGGGTACACAAGACAAAGAAAAACAAAACAAAAACACAGAGAAACTGGCAACATATAGGGTACACAAGACAAAGAAAAACAAAACACAACACAGAGAAACTGACAACATAGGGTACACAAGACGAAGAAAAACAAAACAAAAACACAGAGAAACTGACAACATAGGGTACACAAGACAAAGAAAAACAAAACACAACACAGAGAAACTGGCAACATATAGGGTACACAAGACAAAGAAAAACAAAACAAAAACACAGAGAAACTGACAACATAGGGTACACAAGACAAAGAAAAACAAAACAAAAACACAGAGAAACTGACAACATAGGGTACACAAGACAAAGAAAAACAAAACAAAAACACAGAGAAACTGACAACATAGGGTACACAAGACAAAGAAAAACAAAACACAACACAGAGAAACTGGCAACATATAGGGTACACAAGACAAAGAAAAACAAAGCAAAAACACAGAGAAACTGACAACATAGGGTACACAAGACAAAGAAAAACAAAACAAAAACACAGAGAAACTGGCGACATAGGGTACACAAGACAAAGAAAAACAAAACAAAAACACAGAGAAACTGACAACATAGGGTACACAAGACAAAGAAAAACAAAACACAACACAGAGAAACTGGCAACATATAGGGTACACAAGACAAAGAAAAACAAAACACAATCCAGAGAAACTGACAACATAGGGTACACAAGACAAAGAAAAACAAAACACAACACAGAGAAACTGGCAACATATCGGGTACACAAGACAAAGAAAAACAAAACACAACACAGAGAAACTGACAACATAGGGTACACAAGACGAAGAAAAACAAAACAAAAACACAGAGAAACTGACAACATAGGGTACACAAGACGAAGAAAAACAAAACAAAAACACAGAGAAACTGGCGACATAGGGTACACAAGACAAAGAAAAACAAAACAAAAACACAGAGAAACTGACAACATAGGGTACACAAGACAAAGAAAAACAAAACAAAAACACAGAGAAACTGGCGACATAGGGTACACAAGACAAAGAAAAACAAAACAAAAACACAGAGAAACTGACAACATAGGGTACACAAGACGAAGAAAAACAAAACAAAAACACAGAGAAACTGACAACATAGGGTACACAAGACGAAGAAAAACAAAACAAAAACACAGAGAAACTGACAACATAGGGTACACAAGACGAAGAAAAACAAAACACAACACAGAGAAACTGGCAACATTTAGGGTACACAAGACAAAGAAAAACAAAACAAAAACACAGAGAAACTGACAACATAGGGTACACAAGACAAAGAAAAACAAAACAAAAACACAGAGAAACTGGCAACATAGGGTACACAAGACGAAGAAAAACAAAACACAACACAGAGAAACTGGCAACATATAGGGTACACAAGACAAAGAAAAACAAAACAAAAACACAGAGAAACTGACAACATAGGGTACACAAGACAAAGAAAAACAAAACAAAAACAATCCAGAGAAACTGACAACATAGGGTACACAAGACGAAGAAAAACAAAACAAAAACACAGAGAAACTGACAACATAGGGTACACAAGACAAAGAAAAACAAAACACAACACAGAGAAACTGACAACATAGGGTACACAAGACAAAGAAAAACAAAACAAAAACACAGAGAAACTGACAACATAGGGTACACAAGACAAAGAAAAACAAAACAAAAACACAGAGAAACTGACAACATAGGGTACACAAGACAAAGAAAAACAAAACAAAAACACAGAGAAACTGACAACATAGGGTACACAAGACGAAGAAAAATAAAACAAAAACACAGAGAAACTGGCGACATAGGGTACACAAGACAAAGAAAAACAAAACAAAAACACAGAGAAACTGACAACATAGGGTACACAAGACAAAGAAAAACAAAACAAAAACACAGAGAAACTGACAACATAGGGTACACAAGACAAAGAAAAACAAAACAAAAACACAGAGAAACTGACAACATAGGGTACACAAGACGAAGAAAAACAAAACAAAAACACAGAGAAACTGGCGACATAGGGTACACAAGACAAAGAAAAACAAAACAAAAACACAGAGAAACTGACAACATAGGGTACACAAGACAAAGAAAAACAAAACAAAAACACAGAGAAACTGGCGACATAGGGTACACAAGACAAAGAAAAACAAAACAAAAACACAGAGAAACTGACAACATAGGGTACACAAGACAAAGAAAAACAAAACAAAAACACAGAGAAACTGGCAACATAGGGTACACAAGACGAAGAAAAACAAAACACAACACAGAGAAACTGGCAACATATAGGGTACACAAGACAAAGAAAAACAAAACAAAAACACAGAGAAACTGACAACATAGGGTACACAAGACAAAGAAAAACAAAACAAAAACAATCCAGAGAAACTGACAACATAGGGTACACAAGACGAAGAAAAACAAAACAAAAACACAGAGAAACTGACAACATAGGGTACACAAGACAAAGAAAAACAAAACACAACACAGAGAAACTGACAACATAGGGTACACAAGACAAAGAAAAACAAAACAAAAACACAGAGAAACTGACAACATAGGGTACACAAGACAAAGAAAAACAAAACAAAAACACAGAGAAACTGACAACATAGGGTACACAAGACAAAGAAAAACAAAACAAAAACACAGAGAAACTGACAACATAGGGTACACAAGACGAAGAAAAACAAAACAAAAACACAGAGAAACTGGCGACATAGGGTACACAAGACAAAGAAAAACAAAACAAAAACACAGAGAAACTGACAACATAGGGTACACAAGACAAAGAAAAACAAAACAAAAACACAGAGAAACTGACAACATAGGGTACACAAGACAAAGAAAAACAAAACAAAAACACAGAGAAACTGACAACATAGGGTACACAAGACGAAGAAAAACAAAACAAAAACACAGAGAAACTGGCGACATAGGGTACACAAGACAAAGAAAAACAAAACAAAAACACAGAGAAACTGACAACATAGGGTACACAAGACAAAGAAAAACAAAACAAAAACACAGAGAAACTGGCGACATAGGGTACACAAGACAAAGAAAAACAAAACAAAAACACAGAGAAACTGACAACATAGGGTACACAAGACGAAGAAAAACAAAACAAAAACACAGAGAAACTGACAACATAGGGTACACAAGACAAAGAAAAACAAAACACAACACAGAGAAACTGGCAACATAGGGTACACAAGACAAAGAAAAACAAAACAAAAACACAGAGAAACTGACAACATAGGGTACACAAGACAAAGAAAAACAAAACACAACACAGAGAAACTGACAACATAGGGTACACAAGACAAAGAAAAACAAAACAAAAACACAGAGAAACTGACAACATAGGGTACACAAGACAAAGAAAAACAAAACACAACACAGAGAAACTGACAACATAGGGTACACAAGACGAAGACAAACAAAACACAACACAGAGAAACTGGCAAAATAGGGTACACAAGACGAAGAAAAACAAAACAAAAACACAGAGAAACTTACAACATAGGGTACACAAGACAAAGAAAAACAAAACAAAAACACAGAGAAACTGACAACATAGGGTACACAAGACGAAGAAAAACAAAACAAAAACACAGAGAAACTGACAACATAGGGTACACAAGACAAAGAAAAACAAAACAAAAACACAGAGAAACTGACAACATAGGGTACACAAGACGAAGAAAAACAAAACAAAAACACAGAGAAACTGACAACATAGGGTACACAAGACAAAGAAAAACAAAACAAAAACACAGAGAAACTGGCAACATAGGGTACACAAGACAAAGAAAAACAAAACACAAACACAGAGAAACTGACAACATAGGGTACACAAGACAAAGAAAAACAAAACACAACACAGAGAAACTGACAACATAGGGTACACAAGACAAAGAAAAACAAAACAAAAACACAGAGAAACTGGCAACATAGGGTACACAAGACAAAGAAAAACAAAACAAAAACACAGAGAAACTGACAACATAGGGTACACAAGACAAAGAAAAACAAAACACAACACAGAGAAACTGACAACATAGGGTACACAAGACAAAGAAAAACAAAAACAACACAGAGAAACTGACAACATAGGGTACACAAGACAAAGAAAAACAAAACAAAAACACAGAGAAACTGGCAACATAGGGTACACAAGACGAAGAAAAACAAAACAAAAACACAGAGAAACTGACAACATAGGGTACACAAGACGAAGAAAAACAAAACAAAAACACAGAGAAACTGACAACATAGGGTACACAAGACAAAGAAAAACAAAACACAACACAGAGAAACTGACAACATAGGGTACACAAGACAAAGAAAAACAAAACAAAAACACAGAGAAACTGGCAACATAGGGTACACAAGACAAAGAAAAACAAAACACAACACAGAGAAACTGACAACATAGGGTACACAAGACAAAGAAAAACAAAACACAACACAGAGAAACTGGCAACATAGGGTACACAAGACAAAGAAAAACAAAACACAACACAGAGAAACTGACAACATAGGGTACACAACACAAAGAAAAACAAAACACAACACAGAGAAACTGACAACATAGGGTACACAAGACAAAGAAAAACAAAACAAAAACACAGAGAAACTGGCAACATAGGGTACACAAGACAAAGAAAAACAAAACACAACACAGAGAAACTGACAACATAGGGTACACAAGACAAAGAAAAACAAAACACAACACAGAGAAACTGGCAACATATAGGGTACACAAGACAAAGAAAAACAAAACACAACACAGAGAAACTGACAACATAGGGTACACATGACAAAGAAAAACAAAACACAACACAGAGAAACTGACAACATAGGGTACACAACACAAAGAAAAACAAAACACAACACAGAGAAACTGACAACATAGGGTACACAAGACAAAGAAAAACAAAACAAAAACACAGAGAAACTGGCAACATAGGGTACACAAGACAAAGAAAAACAAAACACAACACAGAGAAACTGACAACATAGGGTACACATGACAAAGAAAAACAAAACACAACACAGAGAAACTGACAACATAGGGTACACAAGACGAAGAAAAACAAAACAAAAACACAGAGAAACTGACAACATAGGGTACACAAGACAAAGAAAAACAAAACAAAAACACAGAGAAACTGACAACATAGGGTACACATGACAAAGAAAAACAAAACAAAAACACAGAGAAACTGACAACATAGGGTACACATGACAAAGAAAAACAAAACAAAAACACAGAGAAACTGACAACATAGGGTACACATGACAAAGAAAAACAAAACAAAAACACAGAGAAACTGACAACATAGGGTACACAACACGAAGAAAAACAAAACAAAAACACAGAGAAACTGGCAACATAGGGTACACAACACGAAGAAAAACAAAACAAAAACACAGAGAAACTGACAACATAGGGTACACATGACAAAGAAAAACAAAACAAAAACACAGAGAAACTGACAACATAGGGTACACAAGACAAAGAAAAACAAAACAAAAACACAGAGAAACTGACAACATAGGGTACACAAGACAAAGAAAAACAAAACAAAAACACAGAGAAACTGACAACATAGGGTACACATGACAAAGAAAAACAAAACAAAAACACAGAGAAACTGACAACATAGGGTACACAAGACAAAGAAAAACAAAACACAACACAGAGAAACTGACAACATAGGGTACACAAGACAAAGAAAAACAAAACAAAAACACAGAGAAACTGACAACATAGGGTACACAAGACAAAGAAAAACAAAACAAAAACACAGAGAAACTGACAACATAGGGTACACAAGACAAACAAAAACAAAACAAAAACACAGAGAAACTGACAACATAGGGTACACAAGACGAAGAAAAACAAAACAAAAACACAGAGAAACTGGCGACATAGGGTACACAAGACAAAGAAAAACAAAACAAAAACACAGAGAAACTGACAACATAGGGTACACAAGACAAAGAAAAACAAAACAAAAACACAGAGAAACTGACAACATAGGGTACACAAGACAAAGAAAAACAAAACAAAAACACAGAGAAACTGACAACATAGGGTACACAAGACGAAGAAAAACAAAACAAAAACACAGAGAAACTGGCGACATAGGGTACACAAGACAAAGAAAAACAAAACAAAAACACAGAGAAACTGACAACATAGGGTACACAAGACAAAGAAAAACAAAACAAAAACACAGAGAAACTGGCGACATAGGGTACACAAGACAAAGAAAAACAAAACAAAAACACAGAGAAACTGACAACATAGGGTACACAAGACGAAGAAAAACAAAACAAAAACACAGAGAAACTGACAACATAGGGTACACAAGACAAAGAAAAACAAAACACAACACAGAGAAACTGGCAACATAGGGTACACAAGACAAAGAAAAACAAAACAAAAACACAGAGAAACTGACAACATAGGGTACACAAGACAAAGAAAAACAAAACACAACACAGAGAAACTGACAACATAGGGTACACAAGACAAAGAAAAACAAAACAAAAACACAGAGAAACTGACAACATAGGGTACACAAGACAAAGAAAAACAAAACACAACACAGAGAAACTGACAACATAGGGTACACAAGACGAAGACAAACAAAACACAACACAGAGAAACTGGCAAAATAGGGTACACAAGACGAAGAAAAACAAAACAAAAACACAGAGAAACTTACAACATAGGGTACACAAGACAAAGAAAAACAAAACAAAAACACAGAGAAACTGACAACATAGGGTACACAAGACGAAGAAAAACAAAACAAAAACACAGAGAAACTGACAACATAGGGTACACAAGACAAAGAAAAACAAAACAAAAACACAGAGAAACTGACAACATAGGGTACACAAGACGAAGAAAAACAAAACAAAAACACAGAGAAACTGACAACATAGGGTACACAAGACAAAGAAAAACAAAACAAAAACACAGAGAAACTGGCAACATAGGGTACACAAGACAAAGAAAAACAAAACACAAACACAGAGAAACTGACAACATAGGGTACACAAGACAAAGAAAAACAAAACACAACACAGAGAAACTGACAACATAGGGTACACAAGACAAAGAAAAACAAAACAAAAACACAGAGAAACTGGCAACATAGGGTACACAAGACAAAGAAAAACAAAACAAAAACACAGAGAAACTGACAACATAGGGTACACAAGACAAAGAAAAACAAAACACAACACAGAGAAACTGACAACATAGGGTACACAAGACAAAGAAAAACAAAAACAACACAGAGAAACTGACAACATAGGGTACACAAGACAAAGAAAAACAAAACAAAAACACAGAGAAACTGGCAACATAGGGTACACAAGACGAAGAAAAACAAAACAAAAACACAGAGAAACTGACAACATAGGGTACACAAGACGAAGAAAAACAAAACAAAAACACAGAGAAACTGACAACATAGGGTACACAAGACAAAGAAAAACAAAACACAACACAGAGAAACTGACAACATAGGGTACACAAGACAAAGAAAAACAAAACAAAAACACAGAGAAACTGGCAACATAGGGTACACAAGACAAAGAAAAACAAAACACAACACAGAGAAACTGACAACATAGGGTACACAAGACAAAGAAAAACAAAACACAACACAGAGAAACTGGCAACATAGGGTACACAAGACAAAGAAAAACAAAACACAACACAGAGAAACTGACAACATAGGGTACACAACACAAAGAAAAACAAAACACAACACAGAGAAACTGACAACATAGGGTACACAAGACAAAGAAAAACAAAACAAAAACACAGAGAAACTGGCAACATAGGGTACACAAGACAAAGAAAAACAAAACACAACACAGAGAAACTGACAACATAGGGTACACAAGACAAAGAAAAACAAAACACAACACAGAGAAACTGGCAACATATAGGGTACACAAGACAAAGAAAAACAAAACACAACACAGAGAAACTGACAACATAGGGTACACATGACAAAGAAAAACAAAACACAACACAGAGAAACTGACAACATAGGGTACACAACACAAAGAAAAACAAAACACAACACAGAGAAACTGACAACATAGGGTACACAAGACAAAGAAAAACAAAACAAAAACACAGAGAAACTGGCAACATAGGGTACACAAGACAAAGAAAAACAAAACACAACACAGAGAAACTGACAACATAGGGTACACATGACAAAGAAAAACAAAACACAACACAGAGAAACTGACAACATAGGGTACACAAGACGAAGAAAAACAAAACAAAAACACAGAGAAACTGACAACATAGGGTACACATGACAAAGAAAAACAAAACAAAAACACAGAGAAACTGACAACATAGGGTACACATGACAAAGAAAACCAAAACAAAAACACAGAGAAACTGACAACATAGGGTACACAACACGAAGAAAAACAAAACAAAAACACAGAGAAACTGGCAACATAGGGTACACGACACGAAGAAAAACAAAACAAAAACACAGAGAAACTGGCAACATAGGGTACACATGACAAAGAAAAACAAAACAAAAACACAGAGAAACTGACAACATAGGGTACACAAGACAAAGAAAAACAAAACAAAAACACAGAGAAACTGACAACATAGGGTACACAAGACAAAGAAAAACAAAACAAAAACACAGAGAAACTGACAACATAGGGTACACAAGACAAAGAAAAACAAAACAAAAACACAGAGAAACTGACAACATAGGGTACACATGACAAAGAAAAACAAAACAAAAACACAGAGAAACTGACAACATAGGGTACACAAGACGAAGAAAAACAAAACAAAAACACAGAGAAACTGACAACATAGGGTACACAAGACAAAGAAAAACAAAACACAAACACAGAGAAACTGACAACATAGGGTACACAAGACAAAGAAAAACAAAACACAACACAGAGAAACTGGCAACATATAGGGTACACAAGACAAAGAAAAACAAAACAAAAACACAGAGAAACTGACAACATAGGGTACACAAGACAAAGAAAAACAAAACACAACACAGAGAAACTGACAACATAGGGTACACAAGACAAAGAAAAACAAAACAAAAACACAGAGAAACTGGCAACATAGGGTACACAAGACAAAGAAAAACAAAACAAAAACACAGAGAAACTGACAACATAGGGTACACATGACAAAGAAAAACAAAACAAAAACACAGAGAAACTGACAACATAGGGTACACAAGACAAAGAAAAACAAAACAAAAACACAGAGAAACTGACAACATAGGGTACACAAGACAAAGAAAAACAAAACACAACACAGAGAAACTGACAACATAGGGTACACAACACGAAGAAAAACAAAACAAAAACACAGAGAAACTGACAACATAGGGTACACAAGACGAAGAAAAACAAAACAAAAACACAGAGAAACTGACAACATAGGGTACACAAGACAAAGAAAAACAAAACACAACACAGAGAAACTGACAACATAGGGTACACAAGACAAAGAAAAACAAAACAAAAACACAGAGAAACTGACAACATAGGGTACACAAGACAAAGAAAAACAAAACACAACACAGAGAAACTGGCAACATATAGGGTACACAAGACAAAGAAAAACAAAACAAAAACACAGAGAAACTGACAACATAGGGTACACAAGACAAAGAAAAACAAAACAAAAACACAGAGAAACTGACAACATAGGGTACACAAGACAAAGAAAAACAAAACAAAAACACAGAGAAACTGACAACATAGGGTACACAAGACGAAGAAAAACAAAACAAAAACACAGAGAAACTGGCGACATAGGGTACACAAGACAAAGAAAAACAAAACAAAAACACAGAGAAACTGACAACATAGGGTACACAAGACAAAGAAAAACAAAACAAAAACACAGAGAAACTGACAACATAGGGTACACAAGACAAAGAAAAACAAAACAAAAACACAGAGAAACTGACAACATAGGGTACACAAGACGAAGAAAAACAAAACAAAAACACAGAGAAACTGGCGACATAGGGTACACAAGACAAAGAAAAACAAAACAAAAACACAGAGAAACTGACAACATAGGGTACACAAGACAAAGAAAAACAAAACAAAAACACAGAGAAACTGGCGACATAGGGTACACAAGACAAAGAAAAACAAAACAAAAACACAGAGAAACTGACAACATAGGGTACACAAGACGAAGAAAAACAAAACAAAAACACAGAGAAACTGACAACATAGGGTACACAAGACAAAGAAAAACAAAACACAACACAGAGAAACTGGCAACATAGGGTACACAAGACAAAGAAAAACAAAACAAAAACACAGAGAAACTGACAACATAGGGTACACAAGACAAAGAAAAACAAAACACAACACAGAGAAACTGACAACATAGGGTACACAAGACAAAGAAAAACAAAACAAAAACACAGAGAAACTGACAACATAGGGTACACAAGACAAAGAAAAACAAAACACAACACAGAGAAACTGACAACATAGGGTACACAAGACGAAGACAAACAAAACACAACACAGAGAAACTGGCAAAATAGGGTACACAAGACAAAGAAAAACAAAACACAACACAGAGAAACTGACAACATAGGGTACACAAGACGAAGACAAACAAAACACAACACAGAGAAACTGACAACATAGGGTACACAAGACGAAGAAAAACAAAACAAAAACACAGAGAAACTGACAACATAGGGTACACAAGACAAAGAAAAACAAAACACAACACAGAGAAACTGGCAACATATAGGGTACACAAGACAAAGAAAAACAAAACAAAAACACAGAGAAACTGACAACATAGGGTACACAAGACAAAGAAAAACAAAACAAAAACACAGAGAAACTGACAACATAGGGTACACAAGACAAAGAAAAACAAAACACAACACAGAGAAACTGACAACATAGGGTACACAACACGAAGAAAAACAAAACAAAAACACAGAGAAACTGACAACATAGGGTACACAAGACGAAGAAAAACAAAACAAAAACACAGAGAAACTGACAACATAGGGTACACAAGACAAAGAAAAACAAAACACAACACAGAGAAACTGACAACATAGGGTACACAAGACAAAGAAAAACAAAACAAAAACACAGAGAAACTGACAACATAGGGTACACAAGACAAAGAAAAACAAAACACAACACAGAGAAACTGGCAACATATAGGGTACACAAGACAAAGAAAAACAAAACAAAAACACAGAGAAACTGACAACATAGGGTACACAAGACAAAGAAAAACAAAACACAACACAGAGAAACTGACAACATAGGGTACACAAGACAAAGAAAAACAAAACAAAAACACAGAGAAACTGACAACATAGGGTACACAAGACAAAGAAAAACAAAACAAAAACACAGAGAAACTGACAACATAGGGTACACAAGACAAACAAAAACAAAACAAAAACACAGAGAAACTGACAACATAGGGTACACAAGACGAAGAAAAACAAAACAAAAACACAGAGAAACTGGCGACATAGGGTACACAAGACAAAGAAAAACAAAACAAAAACACAGAGAAACTGACAACATAGGGTACACAAGACAAAGAAAAACAAAACAAAAACACAGAGAAACTGACAACATAGGGTACACAAGACAAAGAAAAACAAAACAAAAACACAGAGAAACTGACAACATAGGGTACACAAGACGAAGAAAAACAAAACAAAAACACAGAGAAACTGGCGACATAGGGTACACAAGACAAAGAAAAACAAAACAAAAACACAGAGAAACTGACAACATAGGGTACACAAGACAAAGAAAAACAAAACAAAAACACAGAGAAACTGGCGACATAGGGTACACAAGACAAAGAAAAACAAAACAAAAACACAGAGAAACTGACAACATAGGGTACACAAGACGAAGAAAAACAAAACAAAAACACAGAGAAACTGACAACATAGGGTACACAAGACAAAGAAAAACAAAACACAACACAGAGAAACTGGCAACATAGGGTACACAAGACAAAGAAAAACAAAACAAAAACACAGAGAAACTGACAACATAGGGTACACAAGACAAAGAAAAACAAAACACAACACAGAGAAACTGACAACATAGGGTACACAAGACAAAGAAAAACAAAACAAAAACACAGAGAAACTGACAACATAGGGTACACAAGACAAAGAAAAACAAAACACAACACAGAGAAACTGACAACATAGGGTACACAAGACGAAGACAAACAAAACACAACACAGAGAAACTGGCAAAATAGGGTACACAAGACAAAGAAAAACAAAACAAAAACACAGAGAAACTTACAACATAGGGTACACAAGACAAAGAAAAACAAAACAAAAACACAGAGAAACTGACAACATAGGGTACACAAGACGAAGAAAAACAAAACAAAAACACAGAGAAACTGACAACATAGGGTACACAAGACAAAGAAAAACAAAACAAAAACACAGAGAAACTGACAACATAGGGTACACAAGACGAAGAAAAACAAAACAAAAACACAGAGAAACTGACAACATAGGGTACACAAGACAAAGAAAAACAAAACAAAAACACAGAGAAACTGGCAACATAGGGTACACAAGACAAAGAAAAACAAAACACAAACACAGAGAAACTGACAACATAGGGTACACAAGACAAAGAAAAACAAAACACAACACAGAGAAACTGACAACATAGGGTACACAAGACAAAGAAAAACAAAACAAAAACACAGAGAAACTGGCAACATAGGGTACACAAGACAAAGAAAAACAAAACAAAAACACAGAGAAACTGACAACATAGGGTACACAAGACAAAGAAAAACAAAACACAACACAGAGAAACTGACAACATAGGGTACACTAGACAAAGAAAAACAAAAACAACACAGAGAAACTGACAACATAGGGTACACAAGACAAAGAAAAACAAAACAAAAACACAGAGAAACTGGCAACATAGGGTACACAAGACGAAGAAAAACAAAACAAAAACACAGAGAAACTGACAACATAGGGTACACAAGACGAAGAAAAACAAAACAAAAACACAGAGAAACTGACAACATAGGGTACACAAGACAAAGAAAAACAAAACACAACACAGAGAAACTGACAACATAGGGTACACAAGACAAAGAAAAACAAAACAAAAACACAGAGAAACTGGCAACATAGGGTACACAAGACAAAGAAAAACAAAACACAACACAGAGAAACTGACAACATAGGGTACACAAGACAAAGAAAAACAAAACACAACACAGAGAAACTGGCAACATAGGGTACACAAGACAAAGAAAAACAAAACACAACACAGAGAAACTGACAACATAGGGTACACAACACAAAGAAAAACAAAACACAACACAGAGAAACTGACAACATAGGGTACACATGACAAAGAAAAACAAAACACAACACAGAGAAACTGACAACATAGGGTACACAACACAAAGAAAAACAAAACACAACACAGAGAAACTGACAACATATGGTACACAAGACAAAGAAAAACAAAACAAAAACACAGAGAAACTGGCAACATAGGGTACACAAGACAAAGAAAAACAAAACACAACACAGAGAAACTGACAACATAGGGTACACATGACAAAGAAAAACAAAACACAACACAGAGAAACTGACAACATAGGGTACACAAGACGAAGAAAAACAAAACAAAAACACAGAGAAACTGACAACATAGGGTACACAAGACAAAGAAAAACAAAACAAAAACACAGAGAAACTGACAACATAGGGTACACATGACAAAGAAAAACAAAACAAAAACACAGAGAAACTGACAACATAGGGTACACATGACAAAGAAAAACAAAACAAAAACACAGAGAAACTGACAACATAGGGTACACATGACAAAGAAAAACAAAACAAAAACACAGAGAAACTGACAACATAGGGTACACAACACGAAGAAAAACAAAACAAAAACACAGAGAAACTGGCAACATAGGGTACACGACACGAAGAAAAACAAAACAAAAACACAGAGAAACTGGCAACATAGGGTACACAACACGAAGAAAAACAAAACAAAAACACAGAGAAACTGACAACATAGGGTACACATGACAAAGAAAAACAAAACAAAAACACAGAGAAACTGACAACATAGGGTACACAAGACAAAGAAAAACAAAACAAAAACACAGAGAAACTGACAACATAGGGTACACAAGACAAAGAAAAACAAAACAAAAACACAGAGAAACTGACAACATAGGGTACACATGACAAAGAAAAACAAAACAAAAACACAGAGAAACTGACAACATAGGGTACACAAGACGAAGAAAAACAAAACAAAAACACAGAGAAACTGACAACATAGGGTACACAAGACAAAGAAAAACAAAACACAAACACAGAGAAACTGACAACATAGGGTACACAAGACAAAGAAAAACAAAACACAACACAGAGAAACTGGCAACATATAGGGTACACAAGACAAAGAAAAACAAAACAAAAACACAGAGAAACTGACAACATAGGGTACACAAGACAAAGAAAAACAAAACACAACACAGAGAAACTGACAACATAGGGTACACAAGACAAAGAAAAACAAAACAAAAACACAGAGAAACTGGCAACATAGGGTACACAAGACAAAGAAAAACAAAACAAAAACACAGAGAAACTGACAACATAGGGTACACATGACAAAGAAAAACAAAACAAAAACACAGAGAAACTGACAACATAGGGTACACAAGACAAAGAAAAACAAAACAAAAACACAGAGAAACTGACAACATAGGGTACACAAGACAAAGAAAAACAAAACACAACACAGAGAAACTGACAACATAGGGTACACAACACGAAGAAAAACAAAACAAAAACACAGAGAAACTGACAACATAGAGTACACAAGACGAAGAAAAACAAAACAAAAACACAGAGAAACTGACAACATAGGGTACACAAGACAAAGAAAAACAAAACACAACACAGAGAAACTGACAACATAGGGTACACAAGACAAAGAAAAACAAAACAAAAACACAGAGAAACTGACAACATAGGGTACACAAGACAAAGAAAAACAAAACACAACACAGAGAAACTGGCAACATATAGGGTACACAAGACAAAGAAAAACAAAACAAAAACACAGAGAAACTGACAACATAGGGTACACAAGACGAAGAAAAACAAAACAAAAACACAGAGAAACTGACAACATAGGGTACACAAGACAAAGAAAAACAAAACAAAAACACAGAGAAACTGACAACATAGGGTACACAAGACGAAGAAAAACAAAACAAAAACACAGAGAAACTGGCGACATAGGGTACACAAGACAAAGAAAAACAAAACAAAAACACAGAGAAACTGACAACATAGGGTACACAAGACAAAGAAAAACAAAACAAAAACACAGAGAAACTGACAACATAGGGTACACAAGACAAAGAAAAACAAAACAAAAACACAGAGAAACTGACAACATAGGGTACACAAGACGAAGAAAAACAAAACAAAAACACAGAGAAACTGGCGACATAGGGTACACAAGACAAAGAAAAACAAAACAAAAACACAGAGAAACTGACAACATAGGGTACACAAGACAAAGAAAAACAAAACAAAAACACAGAGAAACTGGCGACATAGGGTACACAAGACAAAGAAAAACAAAACAAAAACACAGAGAAACTGACAACATAGGGTACACAAGACGAAGAAAAACAAAACAAAAACACAGAGAAACTGACAACATAGGGTACACAAGACAAAGAAAAACAAAACACAACACAGAGAAACTGGCAACATAGGGTACACAAGACAAAGAAAAACAAAACAAAAACACAGAGAAACTGACAACATAGGGTACACAAGACAAAGAAAAACAAAACACAACACAGAGAAACTGACAACATAGGGTACACAAGACAAAGAAAAACAAAACAAAAACACAGAGAAACTGACAACATAGGGTACACAAGACAAAGAAAAACAAAACACAACACAGAGAAACTGACAACATAGGGTACACAAGACGAAGACAAACAAAACACAACACAGAGAAACTGGCAAAATAGGGTACACAAGACAAAGAAAAACAAAACACAACACAGAGAAACTGACAACATAGGGTACACAAGACGAAGACAAACAAAACACAACACAGAGAAACTGACAACATAGGGTACACAAGACGAAGAAAAACAAAACAAAAACACAGAGAAACTGACAACATAGGGTACACAAGACAAAGAAAAACAAAACACAACACAGAGAAACTGGCAACATATAGGGTACACAAGACAAAGAAAAACAAAACAAAAACACAGAGAAACTGACAACATAGGGTACACAAGACAAAGAAAAACAAAACAAAAACACAGAGAAACTGACAACATAGGGTACACAAGACAAAGAAAAACAAAACACAACACAGAGAAACTGACAACATAGGGTACACAACACGAAGAAAAACAAAACAAAAACACAGAGAAACTGACAACATAGGGTACACAAGACGAAGAAAAACAAAACAAAAACACAGAGAAACTGACAACATAGGGTACACAAGACAAAGAAAAACAAAACACAACACAGAGAAACTGACAACATAGGGTACACAAGACAAAGAAAAACAAAACAAAAACACAGAGAAACTGACAACATAGGGTACACAAGACAAAGAAAAACAAAACACAACACAGAGAAACTGGCAACATATAGGGTACACAAGACAAAGAAAAACAAAACAAAAACACAGAGAAACTGACAACATAGGGTACACAAGACAAAGAAAAACAAAACAAAAACACAGAGAAACTGACAACATAGGGTACACAAGACAAAGAAAAACAAAACAAAAACACAGAGAAACTGACAACATAGGGTACACAAGACGAAGAAAAACAAAACAAAAACACAGAGAAACTGGCGACATAGGGTACACAAGACAAAGAAAAACAAAACAAAAACACAGAGAAACTGACAACATAGGGTACACAAGACAAAGAAAAACAAAACAAAAACACAGAGAACCTGACAACATAGGGTACACAAGACAAAGAAAAACAAAACAAAAACACAGAGAAACTGACAACATAGGGTACACAAGACGAAGAAAAACAAAACAAAAACACAGAGAAACTGGCGACATAGGGTACACAAGACAAAGAAAAACAAAACAAAAACACAGAGAAACTGACAACATAGGGTACACAAGACAAAGAAAAACAAAACAAAAACACAGAGAAACTGGCGACATAGGGTACACAAGACAAAGAAAAACAAAACAAAAACACAGAGAAACTGACAACATAGGGTACACAAGACGAAGAAAAACAAAACAAAAACACAGAGAAACTGACAACATAGGGTACACAAGACAAAGAAAAACAAAACACAACACAGAGAAACTGGCAACATAGGGTACACAAGACAAAGAAAAACAAAACAAAAACACAGAGAAACTGACAACATAGGGTACACAAGACAAAGAAAAACAAAACACAACACAGAGAAACTGACAACATAGGGTACATAAGACAAAGAAAAACAAAACAAAAACACAGAGAAACTGACAACATAGGGTACACAAGACAAAGAAAAACAAAACACAACACAGAGAAACTGACAACATAGGGTACACAAGACGAAGACAAACAAAACACAACACAGAGAAACTGGCAAAATAGGGTACACAAGACGAAGAAAAACAAAACAAAAACACAGAGAAACTTACAACATAGGGTACACAAGACAAAGAAAAACAAAACAAAAACACAGAGAAACTGACAACATAGGGTACACAAGACGAAGAAAAACAAAACAAAAACACAGAGAAACTGACAACATAGGGTACACAAGACAAAGAAAAACAAAACAAAAACACAGAGAAACTGACAACATAGGGTACACAAGACGAAGAAAAACAAAACAAAAACACAGAGAAACTGACAACATAGGGTACACAAGACAAAGAAAAACAAAACAAAAACACAGAGAAACTGGCAACATAGGGTACACAAGACAAAGAAAAACAAAACACAAACACAGAGAAACTGAAAACATAGGGTACACAAGACAAAGAAAAACAAAACACAACACAGAGAAACTGACAACATAGGGTACACAAGACAAAGAAAAACAAAACAAAAACACAGAGAAACTGGCAACATAGGGTACACAAGACAAAGAAAAACAAAACAAAAACACAGAGAAACTGACAACATAGGGTACACAAGACAAAGAAAAACAAAACACAACACAGAGAAACTGACAACATAGGGTACACAAGACAAAGAAAAACAAAAACAACACAGAGAAACTGACAACATAGGGTACACAAGACAAAGAAAAACAAAACAAAAACACAGAGAAACTGGCAACATAGGGTACACAAGACGAAGAAAAACAAAACAAAAACACAGAGAAACTGACAACATAGGGTACACAAGACGAAGAAAAACAAAACAAAAACACAGAGAAACTGACAACATAGGGTACACAAGACAAAGAAAAACAAAACACAACACAGAGAAACTGACAACATAGGGTACACAAGACAAAGAAAAACAAAACAAAAACACAGAGAAACTGGCAACATAGGGTACACAAGACAAAGAAAAACAAAACACAACACAGAGAAACTGACAACATAGGGTACACAAGACAAAGAAAAACAAAACACAACACAGAGAAACTGGCAACATAGGGTACACAAGACAAAGAAAAACAAAACACAACACAGAGAAACTGACAACATAGGGTACACAACACAAAGAAAAACAAAACACAACACAGAGAAACTGACAACATAGGGTACACAAGACAAAGAAAAACAAAACACAACACAGAGAAACTGGCAACATATAGGGTACACAAGACAAAGAAAAACAAAACACAACACAGAGAAACTGACAACATAGGGTACACATGACAATGAAAAACAAAACACAACACAGAGAAACTGACAACATAGGGTACACAACTCAAAGAAAAACAAAACACAACACAGAGAAACTGACAACATAGGGTACACAAGACAAAGAAAAACAAAACAAAAACACAGAGAAACTGGCAACATAGGGTACACAAGACAAAGAAAAACAAAACACAACACAGAGAAACTGACAACATAGGGTACACATGACAAAGAAAAACAAAACACAACACAGAGAAACTGACAACATAGGGTACACAAGACGAAGAAAAACAAAACAAAAACACAGAGAAACTGACAACATAGGGTACACAAGACAAAGAAAAACAAAACAAAAACACAGAGAAACTGACAACATAGGGTACACATGACAAAGAAAAACAAAACAAAAACACAGAGAAACTGACAACATAGGGTACACATGACAAAGAAAAACAAAACAAAAACACAGAGAAACTGACAACATAGGGTACACAACACGAAGAAAAACAAAACAAAAACACAGAGAAACTGGCAACATAGGGTACACGACACGAAGAAAAACAAAACAAAAACACAGAGAAACTGGCAACATAGGGTACACAACACGAAGAAAAACAAAACAAAAACACAGAGAAACTGACAACATAGGGTACACATGACAAAGAAAAACAAAACAAAAACACAGAGAAACTGACAACATAGGGTACACAAGACAAAGAAAAACAAAACAAAAACACAGAGAAACTGACAACATAGGGTACACAAGACAAAGAAAAACAAAACAAAAACACAGAGAAACTGACAACATATAGGGTACACATGACAAAGAAAAACAAAACAAAAACACAGAGAAACTGACAACATAGGGTACACAAGACGAAGAAAAACAAAACAAAAACACAGAGAAACTGACAACATAGGGTACACAAGACAAAGAAAAACAAAACACAAACACAGAGAAACTGACAACATAGGGTACACAAGACAAAGAAAAACAAAACACAACACAGAGAAACTGGCAACATATAGGGTACACAAGACAAAGAAAAACAAAACAAAAACACAGAGAAACTGACAACATAGGGTACACAAGACAAAGAAAAACAAAACACAACACAGAGAAACTGACAACATAGGGTACACAAGACAAAGAAAAACAAAACAAAAACACAGAGAAACTGGCAACATAGGGTACACAAGACAAAGAAAAACAAAACAAAAACACAGAGAAACTGACAACATAGGGTACACATGACAAAGAAAAACAAAACAAAAACACAGAGAAACTGACAACATGGGGTACACAAGACAAAGAAAAACAAAACAAAAACACAGAGAAACTGACAACATAGGGTACACAAGACAAAGAAAAACAAAACAAAAACACAGAGAAACTGACAACATAGGGTACACATGACAAAGAAAAACAAAACAAAAACACAGAGAAACTGACAACATAGGGTACACAAGACAAAGAAAAACAAAACAAAAACACAGAGAAACTGACAACATAGGGTACACAAGACAAAGAAAAACAAAACAAAAACACAGAGAAACTGACAACATAGGGTACACAAGACAAAGAAAAACAAAACACAAACACAGAGAAACTGACAACATAGGGTACACAAGACAAAGAAAAACAAAACACAACACAGAGAAACTGGCAACATATAGGGTACACAAGACAAAGAAAAACAAAACAAAAACACAGAGAAACTGACAACATAGGGTACACAAGACAAAGAAAAACAAAACAAAAACACAGAGAAACTGACAACATAGGGTACACAAGACAAAGAAAAACAAAACACAACACAGAGAAACTGGCAACATATAGGGTACACAAGACAAAGAAAAACAAAACAAAAACACAGAGAAACTGACAACATAGGGTACACAAGACAAAGAAAAACAAAACAAAAACACAGAGAAACTGACAACATAGGGTACACAAGACAAAGAAAAACAAAACAAAAACACAGAGAAACTGACAACATAGGGTACACAAGACGAAGAAAAACAAAACAAAAACACAGAGAAACTGGCGACATAGGGTACACAAGACAAAGAAAAACAAAACAAAAACACAGAGAAACTGACAACATAGGGTACACAAGACAAAGAAAAACAAAACACAACACAGAGAAACTGGCAACATATAGGGTACACAAGACAAAGAAAAACAAAACACAATCCAGAGAAACTGACAACATAGGGTACACAAGACAAAGAAAAACAAAACACAACACAGAGAAACTGGCAACATATAGGGTACACAAGACAAAGAAAAACAAAACACAACACAGAGAAACTGACAACATAGGGTACACAAGACGAAGAAAAACAAAACAAAAACACAGAGAAACTGACAACATAGGGTACACAAGACAAAGAAAAACAAAACACAACACAGAGAAACTGGCAACATATAGGGTACACAAGACAAAGAAAAACAAAACAAAAACACAGAGAAACTGACAACATAGGGTACACAAGACAAAGAAAAACAAAACAAAAACACAGAGAAACTGACAACATAGGGTACACAAGACGAAGAAAAACAAAACAAAAACACAGAGAAACTGACAACATAGGGTACACAAGACAAAGAAAAACAAAACACAACACAGAGAAACT
Organism: Bathymodiolus brooksi; assembly: GCA_963680875.1. Lineage (NCBI taxonomy): Eukaryota > Metazoa > Mollusca > Bivalvia > Mytilida > Modiolidae > Bathymodiolus > Bathymodiolus brooksi. The sequence continues at coordinate 111,876,198 of OY804580.1, read as the reverse complement.
GGCAACATATAGGGTACACAAGACAAAGAAAAACAAAACAAAAACACAGAGAAACTGACAACATAGGGTACACAAGACAAAGAAAAACAAAACAAAAACACAGAGAAACTGACAACATAGGGTACACAAGACAAAGAAAAACAAAACACAACACAGAGAAACTGACAACATAGGGTACACAACACGATGAAAAACAAAACAAAAACACAGAGAAACTGACAACATAGGGTACACAAGACAAAGAAAAACAAAACAAAAACACAGAGAAACTGACAACATAGGGTACACAAGACAAAGAAAAACAAAACAAAAACACAGAGAAACTGACAACATAGGGTACACAAGACAAAGAAAAACAAAACACAAACACAGAGAAACTGACAACATAGGGTACACAAGACAAAGAAAAACAAAACACAACACAGAGAAACTGGCAACATATAGGGTACACAAGACAAAGAAAAACAAAACAAAAACACAGAGAAACTGACAACATAGGGTACACAAGACAAAGAAAAACAAAACAAAAACACAGAGAAACTGACAACATAGGGTACACAAGACAAAGAAAAACAAAACACAACACAGAGAAACTGGCAACATATAGGGTACACAAGACAAAGAAAAACAAAACAAAAACACAGAGAAACTGACAACATAGGGTACACAAGACAAAGAAAAACAAAACAAAAACACAGAGAAACTGACAACATAGGGTACACAAGACAAAGAAAAACAAAACAAAAACACAGAGAAACTGACAACATAGGGTACACAAGACGAAGAAAAACAAAACAAAAACACAGAGAAACTGGCGACATAGGGTACACAAGACAAAGAAAAACAAAACAAAAACACAGAGAAACTGACAACATAGGGTACACAAGACAAAGAAAAACAAAACACAACACAGAGAAACTGGCAACATATAGGGTACACAAGACAAAGAAAAACAAAACACAATCCAGAGAAACTGACAACATAGGGTACACAAGACAAAGAAAAACAAAACACAACACAGAGAAACTGGCAACATATAGGGTACACAAGACAAAGAAAAACAAAACACAACACAGAGAAACTGACAACATAGGGTACACAAGACGAAGAAAAACAAAACAAAAACACAGAGAAACTGACAACATAGGGTACACAAGACAAAGAAAAACAAAACACAACACAGAGAAACTGGCAACATATAGGGTACACAAGACAAAGAAAAACAAAACAAAAACACAGAGAAACTGACAACATAGGGTACACAAGACAAAGAAAAACAAAACAAAAACACAGAGAAACTGACAACATAGGGTACACAAGACGAAGAAAAACAAAACAAAAACACAGAGAAACTGACAACATAGGGTACACAAGACAAAGAAAAACAAAACACAACACAGAGAAACTGGCAACATATAGGGTACACAAGACAAAGAAAAACAAAACAAAAACACAGAGAAACTGACAACATAGGGTACACAAGACAAAGAAAAACAAAACAAAAACACAGAGAAATTGACAACATAGGGTACACAAGACAAAGAAAAACAAAACACAACACAGAGAAACTGACAACATAGGGTACACAACACGAAGAAAAACAAAACAAAAACACAGAGAAACTGACAACATAGGGTACACAAGACGAAGAAAAACAAAACAAAAACACAGAGAAACTGACAACATAGGGTACACAAGACAAAGAAAAACAAAACACAACACAGAGAAACTGGCAACATATAGGGTACACAAGACAAAGAAAAACAAAACAAAAACACAGAGAAACTGACAACATAGGGTACACAAGACAAAGAAAAACAAAACAAAAACAATCCAGAGAAACTGACAACATAGGGTACACAAGACGAAGAAAAACAAAACAAAAACACAGAGAAACTGACAACATAGGGTACACAAGACAAAGAAAAACAAAACACAACACAGAGAAACTGACAACATAGGGTACACAACACGAAGAAAAACAAAACAAAAACACAGAGAAACTGACAACATAGGGTACACAAGACGAAGAAAAACAAAACAAAAACACAGAGAAACTGACAACATAGGGTACACAAGACAAAGAAAAACAAAACACAACACAGAGAAACTGGCAACATATAGGGTACACAAGACAAAGAAAAACAAAACAAAAACACAGAGAAACTGACAACATAGGGTACACAAGACAAAGAAAAACAAAACAAAAACAATCCAGAGAAACTGACAACATAGGGTACACAAGACGAAGAAAAACAAAACAAAAACACAGAGAAACTGACAACATAGGGTACACAAGACAAAGAAAAACAAAACACAACACAGAGAAACTGACAACATAGGGTACACAACACGAAGAAAAACAAAACAAAAACACAGAGAAACTGACAACATAGGGTACACAAGACGAAGAAAAACAAAACAAAAACACAGAGAAACTGACAACATAGGGTACACAAGACAAAGAAAAACAAAACAAAAACAATCCAGAGAAACTGACAACATAGGGTACACAAGACGAAGAAAAACAAAACAAAAACACAGAGAAACTGACAACATAGGGTACACAAGACAAAGAAAAACAAAACACAACACAGAGAAACTGACAACATAGGGTACACAACACGAAGAAAAACAAAACAAAAACACAGAGAAACTGACAACATAGGGTACACAAGACGAAGAAAAACAAAACAAAAACACAGAGAAACTGACAACATAGGGTACACAAGACAAAGAAAAACAAAACACAACACAGAGAAACTGGCAACATATAGGGTACACAAGACAAAGAAAAACAAAACAAAAACACAGAGAAACTGACAACATAGGGTACACAAGACAAAGAAAAACAAAACAAAAACAATCCAGAGAAACTGACAACATAGGGTACACAAGACGAAGAAAAACAAAACAAAAACACAGAGAAACTGACAACATAGGGTACACAAGACAAAGAAAAACAAAACACAACACAGAGAAACTGACAACATAGGGTACACAACACGAAGAAAAACAAAACAAAAACACAGAGAAACTGACAACATAGGGTACACAAGACGAAGAAAAACAAAACAAAAACACAGAGAAACTGACAACATAGGGTACACAAGACAAAGAAAAACAAAACACAACACAGAGAAACTGGCAACATATAGGGTACACAAGACAGAGAAAAACAAAACAAAAACACAGAGAAACTGACAACATAGGGTACACAAGACAAAGAAAAACAAAACAAAAACACAGAGAAACTGACAACATAGGGTACACAAGACAAAGAAAAACAAAACACAACACAGAGAAACTGACAACATAGGGTACACAAGACGAAGAAAAACAAAACACAACACAGAGAAATTGGCAACATTTAGGGTACACAAGACAAAGAAAAACAAAACAAAAACACAGAGAAACTGACAACATAGGGTACACAAGACAAAGAAAAACAAAACAAAAACACAGAGAAACTGACAACATAGGGTACACAAGACAAAGAAAAACAAAACAAAAACACAGAGAAACTGGCAACATAGGGTACACAAGACGAAGAAAAACAAAACACAACACAGAGAAACTGGCAACATATAGGGTACACAAGACAAAGAAAAACAAAACAAAAACACAGAGAAACTGACAACATAGGGTACACAAGACGAAGAAAAACAAAACAAAAACACAGAGAAACTGACAACATAGGGTACACAAGACAAAGAAAAACAAAACACAACACAGAGAAACTGACAACATAGGGTACACAAGACAAAGAAAAACAAAACAAAAACACAGAGAAACTGACAACATAGGGTACACAAGACAAAGAAAAACAAAACAAAACACAGAGAAACTGGCAACATATAGGGTACACAAGACAAAGAAAAACAAAACAAAAACACAGAGAAACTGACAACATAGGGTACACAAGACAAAGAAAAACAAAACAAAAACACAGAGAAACTGACAACATAGGGTACACAAGACAAAGAAAAACAAAACAAAAACACAGAGAAACTGACAACATAGGGTACACAAGACAAAGAAAAACAAAACAAAAACACAGAGAAACTGGCAACATAGGGTACACAAGACAAAGAAAAACAAAACACAACACAGAGAAACTGACAACATAGGGTACACAAGACGAAGAAAAACAAAACAAAAACACAGAGAAACTGACAACATAGGGTACACAAGACAAAGAAAAACAAAACACAACACAGAGAAACTGACAACATAGGGTACACAACACGAAGAAAAACAAAACAAAAACACAGAGAAACTGACAACATAGGGTACACAAGACGAAGAAAAACAAAACAAAAACACAGAGAAACTGACAACATAGGGTACACAAGACAAAGAAAAACAAAACACAACACAGAGAAACTGGCAACATATAGGGTACACAAGACAAAGAAAAACAAAACAAAAACACAGAGAAACTGACAACATAGGGTACACAAGACAAAGAAAAACAAAACAAAAACAATCCAGAAGAAAACTGACAACATAGGGTACACAAGACGAAGAAAAACAAAACAAAAACACAGAGAAACTGACAACATAGGGTACACAAGACAAAGAAAAACAAAACACAACACAGAGAAACTGACAACATAGGGTACACAACACGAAGAAAAACAAAACAAAAACACAGAGAAACTGACAACATAGGGTACACAAGACGAAGAAAAACAAAACAAAAACACAGAGAAACTGACAACATAGGGTACACAAGACAAAGAAAAACAAAACAAAACACAACACAGAGAAACTGGCAACATATAGGGTACACAAGACAAAGAAAAACAAAACAAAAACACAGAGAAACTGACAACATAGGGTACACAAGACAAAGAAAAACAAAACAAAAACAATCCAGAGAAACTGACAACATAGGGTACACAAGACGAAGAAAAACAAAACAAAAACACAGAGAAACTGACAACATAGGGTACACAAGACAAAGAAAAACAAAACACAACACAGAGAAACTGACAACATAGGGTACACAACGACGAAGAAAAACAAAACAAAAACACAGAGAAACTGACAACATAGGGTACACAAGACGAAGAAAAACAAAACAAAAACACAGAGAAACTGACAACATAGGGTACACAAGACAAAGAAAAACAAAACAAAAACAATCCAGAGAAACTGACAACATAGGGTACACAAGACAAAGAAAAACAAAACACAACACAGAGAAACTGCAACATATAGGGTACACAAGACAAAGAAAAACAAAACAAAAACACAGAGAAACTGACAACATAGGGTACACAAGACGAAGAAAAACAAAACAAAAACACAGAGAAACTGACAACATAGGGTACACAAGACAAAGAAAAACAAAACACAACACAGAGAAACTGACAACATAGGGTACACAACACGAAGAAAAACAAAACAAAAACACAGAGAAACTGACAACATAGGGTACACAAGACGAAGAAAAACAAAACAAAAACACAGAGAAACTGACAACATAGGGTACACAAGACAAAGAAAAACAAAACACAACACAGAGAAACTGGCAACATATAGGGTACACAAGACAAAGAAAAACAAAACAAAAACACAGAGAAACTGACAACATAGGGTACACAAGACAAAGAAAAACAAAACAAAAACAATCCAGAGAAACTGACAACATAGGGTACACAAGACGAAGAAAAACAAAACAAAAACACAGAGAAACTGACAACATAGGGTACACAAGACAAAGAAAACAAAACACAACACAGAGAAACTGACAACATAGGGTACACAACACGAAGAAAAACAAAACAAAAACACAGAGAAACTGACAACATAGGGTACACAAGACGAAGAAAAACAAAACAAAAACACAGAGAAACTGACAACATAGGGTACACAAGACAAAGAAAAACAAAACACAACACAGAGAAACTGGCAACATAGGGGTACACAAGACAAAGAAAAACAAAACAAAAACACAGAGAAACTGACAACATAGGGTACACAAGACAAAGAAAAACAAAACAAAAACATCCAGAGAAACTGACAACATAGGGTACACAAGACGAAGAAAAACAAAACAAAAACACAGAGAAACTGACAACATAGGGTACACAAGACAAAGAAAAACAAAACACAACACAGAGAAACTGACAACATAGGGTACACAAGACGAAGAAAAACAAAACAAAAACACAGAGAAACTGACAAACATAGGGTACACAAGACGAAGAAAAACAAAACAAAAACACAGAGAAACTGACAACATAGGGTACACAAGACAAAGAAAAACAAAACAAAAACAATCAGAGAAACTGACAACATAGGGTACACAAGACGAAGAAAAACAAAACAAAAACACAGAGAAACTGACAACATAGGGTACACAAGACAAAGAAAAACAAAACACAACACAGAGAAACTGACAACATAGGGTACACAACGACGAAGAAAAACAAAACAAAAACACAGAGAAACTGACAACATAGGGTACACAAGACGAAGAAAAACAAAACAAAAACACAGAGAAACTGACAACATAGGGTACACAAGACAAAGAAAAAACAAAACAAAAACACAGAGAAACTGACAACATAGGGTACACAAGACAAAGAAAAACAAAACAAAACACAGAGAAACTGACAACATAGGGTACACAAGACAAAGAAAAACAAAACAAAAAACACAGAGAAACTGACAACATAGGGTACACAAGACGAAGAAAAACAAAACAAAAACACAGAGAAACTGACAACATAGGGTACACAAGACAAAGAAAAACAAAACACAACACAGAGAAACTGACAACATAGGGGTACACAGACACGAAGAAAAACAAAACAAAAACACAGAGAAACTGACAACATAGGGTACACAAGACAGAAGAAAAACAAAACAAAAACACAGAGAAACTGACAACATAGGGTACACAAGACGAAAGAAAAACAAAACACAACACAGAGAAACTGGCAACATATAGGGTACACAAGACAAAGAAAAACAAAACAAAAACACAGAGAAACTGACAACATAGGGTACACAAGACAAAGAAAAACAAAACAAAAAACACAGAGAAACTGACAACATAGGGTACACAAGACAAAGAAAAACAAAACACAACACAGAGAAACTGACAACATAGGGTACACAAGACGAAGAAAAACAAAACACAACACAGAGAAACTGGCAACATATAGGGTACACAAGACAAAGAAAAACAAAACAAAAACACAGAGAAACTGACAACATAGGGTACACAAGACAAAGAAAAACAAAACAAAAACACAGAGAAACTGACAACATAGGGTACACAAGACAAAGAAAAACAAAACAAAAACACAGAGAAACTGGCAACATAGGGTACACAAGACGAAGAAAAACAAAACACAACACAGAGAAACTGGCAACATATAGGGTACACAAGACAAAGAAAAACAAAACAAAAACACAGAGAAACTGACAACATAGGGTACACAAGACGAAGAAAAACAAAACAAAAACACAGAGAAACTGACAACATAGGGTACACAAGACAAAGAAAAACAAAACACAACACAGAGAAACTGACAACATAGGGTACACAAGACAAAGAAAAACAAAACAAAAACACAGAGAAACTGACAACATACGGTACACAAGACAAAGAAAAACAAAACACAACACAGAGAAACTGGCAACATATAGGGTACACAAGACAAAGAAAAACAAAACAAAAACACAGAGAAACTGACAACATAGGGTACACAAGACAAAGAAAAACAAAACAAAAACACAGAGAAACTGACAACATAGGGTACACAAGACAAAGAAAAACAAAACAAAAACACAGAGAAACTGACAACATAGGGTACACAAGACAAAGAAAAACAAAACAAAAACACAGAGAAACTGGCAACATATAGGGTACACAAGACAAAGAAAAACAAAACACAAACACAGAGAAACTGACAACATAGGGTACACAAGACGAAGAAAAACAAAACAAAAACACAGAGAAATTGACAACATAGGGTACACAAGACAAAGAAAAACAAAACACAACACAGAGAAACTGACAACATAGGGTACACAACACGAAGAAAAACAAAACAAAAACACAGAGAAACTGACAACATAGGGTACACAAGACGAAGAAAAACAAAACAAAAACACAGAGAAACTGACAACATAGGGTACACAAGACAAAGAAAAACAAAACACAACACAGAGAAACTGGCAACATATAGGGTACACAAGACAAAGAAAAACAAAACAAAAACACAGAGAAACTGACAACATAGGGTACACAAGACAAAGAAAAACAAAACAAAAACAATCCAGAGAAACTGACAACATAGGGTACACAAGACGAAGAAAAACAAAACAAAAACACAGAGAAACTGACAACATAGGGTACACAAGACAAAGAAAAACAAAACACAACACAGAGAAACTGACAACATAGGGTACACAACACGAAGAAAAACAAAACAAAAACACAGAGAAACTGACAACATAGGGTACACAAGACGAAGAAAAACAAAACAAAAACACAGAGAAACTGACAACATAGGGTACACAAGACAAAGAAAAACAAAACACAACACAGAGAAACTGGCAACATATAGGGTACACAAGACAAAGAAAAACAAAACAAAAACACAGAGAAACTGACAACATAGGGTACACAAGACAAAGAAAAACAAAACAAAAACAATCCAGAGAAACTGACAACATAGGGTACACAAGACGAAGAAAAACAAAACAAAAACACAGAGAAACTGACAACATAGGGTACACAAGACAAAGAAAAACAAAACACAACACAGAGAAACTGACAACATAGGGTACACAACACGAAGAAAAACAAAACAAAAACACAGAGAAACTGACAACATAGGGTACACAAGACGAAGAAAAACAAAACAAAAACACAGAGAAACTGACAACATAGGGTACACAAGACAAAGAAAAACAAAACAAAAACAATCCAGAGAAACTGACAACATAGGGTACACAAGACGAAGAAAAACAAAACAAAAACACAGAGAAACTGACAACATAGGGTACACAAGACAAAGAAAAACAAAACACAAACACAGAGAAACTGACAACATAGGGTACACAACACGAAGAAAAACAAAACAAAAACACAGAGAAACTGACAACATAGGGTACACAAGACGAAGAAAAACAAAACAAAAACACAGAGAAACTTGACAACATAGGGTACACAAGACAAAAGAAAAACAAAACACAACACAGAGAAAACTGGCAACATATAGGGTACACAAGACAAAGAAAAACAAAACAAAAAACACAGAGAAACTGACAACATAGGGTACACAAGACAAAGAAAAACAAAACAAAAACATCCAGAGAAACTGACAACATAGGGTACACAAGACGAAGAAAAACAAAACAAAAACACAGAGAAACTGACAACATAGGGTACACAAGACAAAGAAAAACAAAACACAACACAGAGAAACTGACAACATAGGGTACACAACACGAAGAAAAACAAAACAAAAACACAGAGAAACTGACAACATAGGGGTACACAAGACGAAGATAAAAACAAAACAAAAACACACAGAGAAACTGACAACATAGGGTACACAAGACAAAGAAAAACAAAAACACAACACAGAGAAACTGGCAACATATAGGGTACACAAGACAGAGAAAAACAAAACAAAAACACAGAGAAACTGACAACATAGGGTACACAAGACAAAGAAAAACAAAACAAAAACACAGAGAAACTGACAACATAGGGTACACAAGACAAAGAAAAACAAAACACAACCTGACAACATAGGGTACACAAGACGAAGAAAAACAAAACACAACACAGAGAAACTGGCAACATATAGGGTACACAAGACAAAGAAAAACAAAACAAAAACACAGAGAAACTGACAACATAGGGTACACAAGACAAAGAAAAACAAAACAAAAACACAGAGAAACTGACAACATAGGGTACACAAGACAAAGAAAAACAAAACAAAAACACAGAGAAACTGACAACATAGGGTACACAAGACGAAGAAAAACAAAACAAAAACACAGAGAAACTGACAACATAGGGTACACAAGACAAAGAAAAACAAAACAAAAACACAGAGAAACTGACAACATAGGGTACACAAGACGAAGAAAAACAAAACAAAAACACAGAGAAACTGACAACATAGGGTACACAAGACAAAGAAAAACAAAACACAACACAGAGAAACTGACAACATAGGGTACACAAGACAAAGAAAAACAAAACAAAAACACAGAGAAACTGACAACATAGGGTACACAAGACAAAGAAAAACAAAACACAACACAGAGAAACTGGCAACATATAGGGTACACAAGACAAAGAAAAACAAAACAAAAACACAGAGAAACTGACAACATAGGGTACACAAGACAAAGAAAAACAAAACAAAAACACAGAGAAACTGACAACATAGGGTACACAAGACAAAGAAAAACAAAACAAAAACACAGAGAAACTGACAACATAGGGTACACAAGACAAAGAAAAACAAAACAAAAACACAGAGAAACTGACAACATATAGGGTACACAAGACAAAGAAAAACAAAACAAAAACACAGAGAAACTGACAACATAGGGTACACAAGACAAAGAAAAACAAAACAAAAACACAGAGAAACTGACAACATAGGGTACACAAGACAAAGAAAAACAAAACACAACACAGAGAAACTGACAACATAGGGTACACAACACGAAGAAAAACAAAACAAAAACACAGAGAAACTGACAACATAGGGTACACAAGACGAAGAAAAACAAAACAAAAACACAGAGAAACTGACAACATAGGGTACACAAGACAAAGAAAAACAAAACACAACACAGAGAAACTGGCAACATAGGGTACACAAGACAAAGAAAAACAAAACAAAAACACAGAGAAACTGACAACATAGGGTACACAAGACAAAGAAAAACAAAACAAAACACAGAGAAACTGACAACATAGGGTACACAAGACGAAGAAAAACAAAACAAAAACACAGAGAAACTGACAACATAGGGTACACAAGACAAAGAAAAACAAAACACAACACAGAGAAACTGACAACATAGGGTACACAAAGAAAGAAAAACAAAACAAAAACACAGAGAAACTGACAACATAGGGTACACAAGACAAAGAAAAACAAAACAAAAACACAGAGAAACTGACAACATAGGGTACACAAGACGAAGAAAAACAAAACAAAACACAGAGAAACTGACAACATAGGGCACAGACAAAAAAAGAAAAACAAAACAAAAACACAGAGAAACTGACAACATAGGGTACACAAGACAAAGAAAAACAAAACAAAAACACAGAGAAACTGACAACATAGGGTACACAAGACGAAGAAAAACAAAACAAAAACACAGAGAAACTGACAACATAGGGTACACAAGACAAAGAAAAACAAAACACAAC